>JAOXJP010142180.1:0-41907 GCA_025762735.1 Platanus orientalis | reverse complement strand
CGGGTTCGATCCTTCGATCCAGCTAAAATCTCCATTTTCAAACGAAACAAACTCAAATGAAGTCTTAGATTTAGTCTCTAGAAGCTAAATGAAGCAAGAAATTGCAAAAAAAAAAAAAACATTTTTGAGGTTTTTGGTGATTTGAGATACAAGGGTGGTTGTCTACGAGACGTGGCACGCAATACTCCCCTGTATTACCTCTCAGGCTATTTTAAACAAAAAATGGTCATTTTGGACATATTATCATGAGACCCATGCACGATATGCGATACGTTTCACGATAACCTGTTCAAATCACGAGATTTCGCTGTACATGAGGTATCGTGTCACACACTTGCGGTACAGATACGTCTCACACGATACGGCCCGTATCGTGCGAGATTTTGAACTATGATTCTAGCTAGAGTAAAAGCCCCAAAGCGGACTAGATTAAGATCCAGGTCCAAACAGTCATCTAGTCCATAAGGTACATGTGAGTCATCAATTCTAAGACCTCCACCACATTCTCCACCAATCTTGAAGAGCTCAGATCATTCTAATGGAAGCTATGAAAAATGGTGGACCATCTCAAATTCGAGGTCGAATTTCTCCTCACCATGACAGAATGATGTGGACAATCAAGCAAGACTTATGTATGTACCACCCTACAGGAGGGTCAGGTTCAAGCTAGCATGTTATGTGGGGCTAATAAGAGTCTTGTACGAGAATACGTTAATTTTATGTGTCCATGTAATAAGACCAATAGTACCAAGGTTTTGTTGGCTTTTTTAGATAGTAATCACATCACTTACCTTTAGCCTAAGTTTTCTAAGGTCAAAACTTGCAATTTTGGCTTATTTTGGTTTCATTAGAGAGGTTATTCAGTTACCTTTCTAACAAGACCAAGAATGCACAAATCTGTGATGATTTGGGAAAGTTATGACCAAATTACGAAATGAGTATCAATGAATGACTGAAATAGTGTTTTAAAATGTCTCGAGTTTTGGACTGTATTTAACAAGTTTTAAGTTTTGGTACATCTTAGGTAGCAAGTTTGAAATTTATAATAGTTTCTAAATTAGGAAAGTTTTAGAAGGTCTTAGGATTTAGTAATACTTGGTCTCTAAGATTAGGTGTTTAGCAAGTTTTCAATTTTGTACTCTCTAATTTCTACTGATTGTAAGCATATTAAAAAGCACCCCCTCACCCCATAATTTGACATTAAATATTGATTAAACACAAGTGTGTTTTATAGGGTGGTTTCCCAAGAGCCTGGTATCTCCTCCAAGGGTTATGATGTAGGATATTGCCAAATATCACAAGACCACCAATTTAATAAAGCGGAAGCAAGAATGCAATTAAAACAATCCAAAATTAAATCTTCACACCCAATTACCAACAATTGTTGAGAATAACATAAAAAAATCGAATAGAGGAAGAAAACTTTAGATCAGATGAGGGGAAAAAAGAGGAAGAAAGATCCAAGAAAGGTAATTCTATAATTTTAAGGCAAACCTATAAAATTACCAAAATATCCATGCTCATGCGTAAAAAAATTTTGAAAATTTTCAAGGTGTTACGTGAGTCTTAAAGGTATTCCCATAAAAAATTTCATCAAATTTTGATAAGTTTTAGTATAAAAATTTAATAAAACTCATACCTTTTGTATTTCTTTAATAAACTTTCAACAACTCAATTCTTGATGGTATTGATAGTAGAGCCTCTGAAAATCCAACAACAAATCTTCTTTATGATAGCCCAATTAAAAGAATAAGGAGGGATAAATGATGGAAGAAGAAGATAGGAGGGGGATGAGATAAGATTAGGAAAAGAAGAGAAAAGAATAAGATAGAAGCAATATAAGAGGAGAGAGGATAGGAGGGGAGCCAATGCTTCAACCCTAGAAGAATGGGATCTAAGGAGAGCCAACACTTCAACCCTAGGAGAATGGGATAGGATGGGATACAACACTCCCTTGGAAAAATCCAAATTCAAAATTTTAAGTCATATTCATTGTCTACCAAGTAAGAAATGTGCAGCACCTTATGATGGCTCAAAACACTAAGAAAATAACAAGAATTGAAATAGAAAGTCGTAAATTAACTAGCCTACATGCTACCTTAGACTTTTCTAAACTCAAAACAACTAAAATATTGACTTTGTAAAGAAAACTGCCAAAAAATAAGGCCTTCTAAAGGATTTCAACCAGCACTCCTAGAGGGCCCCACTTTGATTTGTTGACTCACTAAAATTACTAAACTACTCTCGACAATAATGCCTTATTACAAAAATACCCTTAGACTTAAAAACCCAAATTACTCATGGCATAAAAGGCTTTATTACAAGATTACCTAGCCCCCAAAACACTTAAATTAACTCATCTTGTGGCACCATCTTGAACTTGAATCTCTTGTGGATTAACTCATACAATAACCTCTTCACAATGTCCACATCAAGTTGACGCCTACATTAGGCTCCCCTCTCCCTCCATCATAGGTTGTAGCACCCTAGGTGCATTCATGAGTCCCTTCACCCTCCCCTACTCTCTATTCTTTCATCTTCTTCTTCTATATCTCTCTTCAATTGTCGCTTATATATCCTCCATTATTGAAGAAAAAGTTGTTGGATTTACAGAAGTTGTTGGACTACATTATTGAGCTTTGCTGAATTTTCTTAGCACATTGATATTTGAAATCTCACCCCTTAAGAATCCTTATTTCTCTAATTCCTTTTAAGGGTATGATCCCCTTAGGATCCCCAACAAAAGCCCAAAATTTCCCTGTTGATCCCGTTTTCCCCTCTTCTTTAATTATAAAAGATTCTATGTTGTTTCATACAAACTCCATTAGAGAATTTTTTAAGGTTTCTAAAATTTCATTATTTGGCAAATCAAAACTTATCCAAATCTCATGAAATTTTAACTGCAGACCCTCTGAATGTTGTACTATTGATCTGGAAAGTTTCATAATTTTTGATGCGTCAAATGAGCATTTTAGTAATTTTCGGACTTTCTGTCCGAAATTAAATAAATACCTTTTATGGGTCTTTTTCTTTATTTTCTCCTTTTCATTATAAACTCTATTTTGTTATTGCATTGTTTGTTTTCCTTAGTTTCATGGCTACTTAAGTGTCCCAAATGCAATTCTTAAAAGTTTGTTTTCTCAATTTAATTTAACCATTATTTGAGGCTTGTGAGAATATCTTGCATCTAAATTTGGGCACCTTCTTTATTGTGCTACATCAATGTGCTGCCTCACAAGAGGCCTAGAATTAAGTGTACATGTTATGTGGGGTTATTTAGACCCCAGCCAAAAATTTTATTAATTTTTTTCATCTCAAGTACATAAACATACAACCCATATATAAACTCGTAAACTCAAGAAAATAGCAAGAAACAAAATTAGAAACTCTTGAACTACCATCTTACTTGCTATCTAAGACTTTCCTAAACTTAAAACTACTAAAAACTTGACTTTCTAAAACCCAAGTGTCAAAATCAAGCCATTCTAGAGGATTTCGACTAGTACTCTAAGTAGGCCCCATTTTGACTTGTTGATTCTTTAAAATTACTAAAATACCATTGACAATAATGTCTTATCACAAAAATTATAATGACCCTCATGTCCTAAACTCTAGTAACTCATGAAATATTAACTAAAATAATAAACTAACTTAATAAAGACTCCATCATGTATCCCAAAGATATTCCTCCAAGTCCGCATCAAAAACACTTTTGAGGGAATACCTGAGATCCAAATGCTTTTATGGGGAAATGAGAGGAGCCTATCTTTCACCAACTCCAAATAAAGAGACTTCAAAGAAAAACGTCATTTTCTAGAGGACCCACTCCCAACCATCAATTAGCGAGGGATCCAACCTAATAACATCCAACATCCTAAGCAAGCAACACACCTCACCTAACTCCCAATCGTTTAAATTTCGACAAAGTCTAGGAACCCAAATATCACCTAACGCATCAAACAAGTCCACCCTATCTAACGAATCGAAAACCAGAGTAAAGATGCCTAAAAGACTCTTTTAGCAAAACCTCTCCCACCTACCTATCTTTCCGAAACCTAATCTCGCTACCAAACCCTAGCTTGAAATGAATGAATTTCCAAAAAATTGTCTCTCCTTTTGAATGGACTTCCAAATCCCACACCAATGTCTCTCCAGCACCTTTTTACACTCCCAAACCGATAAAACCCAAATCTAGCCACCACCACTTTACACCAAAGACTATCTCTCTCAATACCAAATCTCCATAACTATTTGGCCAACAACACCTTTAATCTATCTCACACCAAGCCCCCCCTCCCTCGTTAAAAGACCTACAAATAGTCTTTTAATCAACCAAATGATACTAGTGATGACTATCCGAATCATTCCATAAGAAATTACGAAAATTAGCTTCAATTCTATTAGCCACTGATGCTGAAATGGTAAAGAGAGACAAAAAATACTTTTAGATGGAAGCCAAGGTGGACTTCAAAAATGTTAAGCTGCCCCCTTTGGAGAGAAGAGAGGCTTTCCAAGACTCAAGACAAAATACAATTCAATCAATAACTGGCTTCCAAACCATCTTAAAACTTGCTCTCAATGGTAATTTAAGATAGGTTGAAGGTAAAAGGCCAATTTTGCACCCCAAAATCCATGTCAAACTCTCCATATTCAGAATCAACCCCACCTAAAACAATTCACTTTTAAACAAATTAATATTTAGCCCTGAAACAGCTTCAAATCAACGAAGAAGACATCTAAGGAAACCTTACTATCCACATCCGCATTAAAATAATCATAGTATCATCGGCCAACCGCAAGTGAGAGAGCCTGCAACCCCCATGCCCCACCACAAATCCTGGAATGAACTCCCATTCTACCTTCCTAATCATTTTACTCAAACCCCCAAATACCATCAAAACCAGAAAAGGGGAGAAAGGGTCCCCTTGCTTTAAACCCCTCGAACTTCTAAAAAAATCGGCAAGGCTGCCATTCAGCAAAACCAAGAATTTTACATATTTAATGCAATAGAAAATCCAACTTCTCCACTTGATCTTGAACCCCATCCTTTCAAAGACATAATCCAAGAAATTCCAGTTAACATAATCATAAGTTTTTCCAAATCCAACTTGCAAATCAGTCCATTTCTACCAGAAGCCCTCCGATCCTCAATACACTCATTAGCAATAAGGACATTATCAATGATCTACCTTTTTTGAATAAAGACACTTTAGGGCTGAGAAATAAGTCGTTCATAACAAACTTCAATCTCGACGTCAGAGTTTTAGAAATGATCTAATACACACTACTACGAAGACTGATGGGGCGATAATCCTTCAAATTCCCCTACGATAACCTCCCAACATTTCTAAAAACAAGGAGACAATAAAACCATCCAGACACGGCGACTTGTCCCATTTTATCCCCGAAACCACCTTCCAAATCTCATCTTCTAAAAATATTATTTCCAACAAATTCTTCTCAATAGATGATGTTAGTGTATGTAATGTTAATCTCATGGACAAACCATATGTATGGTCTATGTCTTGTGTGCTCTCAAGTTCAAGAGAAGAAGACAAGGTAGACCAAAGACTTGAAGGAAAAGCTGGAAGTCATCTCACAATTGCCCATTCCACAACAGGTTTAAAGCATGCATTGCATATAATTCATAGACCTAATTGTGGGCCTAAACATGGTGGAAAAATCCACAAAAGACCCAAGGCAAAACTGCCCAAAAGCAGCTCTGCACAACGATAGAAAAAGTGCAGCAGACAAGGCCGTGATCGATCACGACCCCAGGTTGGACCTCAATTTGAGACTCCCGAGCTTGGCACCCCATCAGGTGTGATCAATCACGAGATAAATCACGACCTGTGGCTTGAATCCATGATCGATCACGAGATAACCAGGCCTGGAGCCAGACTCATGATCGATCATAAGGGCATTTATCAGATGCACATTTTTATTCCCCCCATGCGTTTATTTCAAAATTTGAACCCTGTTTTTCAAAAATCTAAGGCTCTAAAGAGTTGCCCGTTTTCAAATAGTCCAATCCAATGGTTTGGGGTGCACCTCACCCTTATAAAAGGGAATCTTTCCCTTTATGGCAAACACTTCAAGCGAGCTAGAAAGTGTTAGAACTTTTGCCAAAAAAAGAGTCACACCCCCTAAGAAACCCATCTCTTATTGTTTTGTGCTAAACTAGCTACCATCTTTACCAAAGATCACTCTCTTACTCTTTCCTCTACAACTCCAAGTTACTACTATTGAGGAGAACTACTAATGGGCTCTTTTTAAGAGGAAACCCCTACTTGGCTAAGCTCAAGTAGCACTAAAACCAAGGCTTGAAGGTTGTGGGTGTACTAAGGCATACAAGTTCAACAAGGAGCACTCCTACTTTGGTAAAGTAGGAACATCAACCATCTAGTGGTAATATTTGTTTACTCTTGCATTCATATTCATTCTTATCTTGCTTTGCTTCTGCTGAAAACACTGAAAGCTTGACCACTCTCCGGAGACACTGAGTATTTGATTAACTTACCACGAACAAGTAATGTAGGTTTTGTTTGTTTTATACCTAGATTGTACTAGGCAATCTAAATGAAATATACCTAAGCTCGGAGGTGAGCTTTAGAAAAGTGGGCATAGGCCATCGTGGCCAAACCACTATAAATCTCTTGTTGTTGATTGATTGTGTGATTGCTTGTCTTTTTACTCTTATGCTTATAGTTACTCTTGCATACCACCTATTTGATAATATTCTTGAGTAAACACTTTGTAGCACACACACCCTTGGTTTAATTCTAAGAAGACTAAAATTGAATTAAAATCAACCCTACAATTTAAGAAAATGGGTAAATCCTATTCACCCCCCCTGTAGGATCAACCTACTAGGTACTTCAGTTGATATTCGATTAAACTCCATACCATTAAGTAAAAGCCTATTAACATTATCTTTCTTATAAAGCTTTTCATAATACTCTTCCACCTCCAACTGAATTTTCCTTTTATCATGGGACCATACACCATCAATCAACAACTCAAGAATACTATTAGTACTCTTATGAAAGGAAGTCATCTTATGGAAAATTTGTGTTCTTGTCCCCTTCCTCAAGTCAATTAACTTTCGAACATTGTCTTCAAAACGTCTCCTCTTTACTGGCTAACAAAAGGAACTCCTTTCTCACTAAGCTCCGCTCCTCATATTCCAACCTAGTCAGGTTATGTTCTTCTTCAATCAAGTCCAGCTCAATAATCCTCTTACCACAAACCTCCATTTTAGCCTTAAAGTCCCCACCCGCATTCTTGTATTTACTTTGCAAGCACCACTTAAGGGCTTTCAATTTTAAAGCAAATATCCTACTCAAATTACCGGGATAATTTACCCGATTCCACTTTCTTTCCACCACCTCCAAAAAATCCATCTCCAACCACCACATCTCCTCAAACATGAAAGGAAAAGGACCCCTAAAAGGCCTAATAAACTCCAGCACAATGAGAGAATGATTCGATTTCTAGGCAAGGTCTTTGAACCAGAGCAGGAAAAAGGTCATCCCAGTCAACACAGAAGAGGAAGTGGTCAAGCCTGCTCAAAGAAGTCTAATCATGAAAATTGGACCACGTATATCTTGCTCCTTTAAGGGGACCATCAATTAAATTCCACCTATCAACAAACTCTCCAAACTTGTCCATACTAGAATCCCACCGCTCATCACCTTTTCCTTCTCTAGGGAATCTAACCAAATTAAAATCCCCTCCAATACACCATGGTAAATTCCAACGGCCCCTAAGATCATCCAATTCCACAAGAAACACATCAACTTCTGCCCTCCTAGGGCTACCATACACCCCCACAAACACCCACTCCTCCAAAAAACTTAACTTACATCTAATCAACACCGAATAGGTCCCAATTTCATGATCCAAAGCCTCAATCTTAATATCATCCCATGCAAAAAGAATTCCCCCCGACACCTTCAATGAAAGAAGAGCCAACCAAACCAAGGTCCTTGACCCCCAAACCTCCTCAACTAGTAAATCATTCATAGACTGTCTTTGGCAAGCAATCTTAGATTGCGATCCATATGCAAATCGCAATCTAAAATTTGATTAAGGCCCTTTGATATGAAATTTCAATTCCAATCTATGAGCTAAATTTGCATTTTCAACTTGTAATAGAAAGTGCATTCCAAAATTGCACCCCGATTTTAGATTGCAACTCTAATTTAAAAAGGCGCAAGTAGATGATTATGCGTGTGCTATATACAAGGGTAGTTCAGTAATTTTACAATAAAACATAAAAAATCCCTTTCTTCATTCCATCTTCATATGACCATCATCGTTGTTGGTGTTGCTCTCTATCCGTGACCAGTTTACGACTCTCTGGCGGTGGAAAATTTTACGTTGGTGACGTATCCTCTCTCTGTACTCCAGTCCTTCTAGGGTTTCGGGAGGAGGCTCGGGAAATGACGGTTTAATCCGAGGTTTAGTGCCTATAGAGAGGTGGAGGTTCAGTGTCAATAGCAGCTGTAGAGAGAGAAGAGAGAGCACATACCTTCTCCATCGCAACTATCTTAGAAATTGATTTGGGATTATGTGCCATTCAAGAAGAGGCAGCCAAACAACATGGCCATTCTGATCTCATGATATTGGGATCTAGTTTTAAGAACTCAGCTTGAATTGTAGATCCCAATATCTTATGATCGCATGCCAAAGATAACCATAATCTGAATCTTAGACCCTTGCAAACATAAAATATCTAGACTCGCACTATGAATACAGTGATTGATAGCCATTCTCTTATCTTTGTTCCCAAGCCCACGAATGTTCCAAGATACTGCTTTTAGATCCAGTGATCACACATACAAAACACCTTTTTCCCTTCCTTCCCTCCTCACTACCATTGACCCCCCCCCCTTCGGTCATAATTGACACTACTCTCCAATTTTTTCAATTCATTTTTAACCTTTTATTCATCACAAATAAAGACTTGTCCCCTCCCAAACCCTTTCTACTTTTCCTCTCTATCAACCTAAACAATTCCATAGCTTCTTTTTCAAATCCAACAAAAGAAAGCCCCAAAAAGGGCTCAAATTCCCATTATTTATTCACTACCAAATACAATAAGAGGTCCTCATATGTTCCTCGACTCTTTTAAGAACCAGACATTGTCCTCCATCATGAGATCTAATTGGCATCACCACATCATCATTGTCAATAGTAGATAACACGAGCCCCACCACCCCAATCCTCCCACTCCCTCTCCACCAAATCCACAGATTTGTCGATCATAATTAAACCACACTCAGCCAATCCCTGATCATCTACCGAAATTAATTGATTCCCCACTTCCCCTACATCCCCCACAACCCCTAAATTGACATTTGCATCCCAAGAAAACCCACGTAATCCCTGGATAATATTATCACCTTGAACCGACCTACCATAATCTATGCATAGATCCAGCACAAGTAGAGAAATAGAACATCGACACATAAAAAATCTTACCTTGGTGATTTTGGAGAAAACTAGAAGAATAGTCATCATGCACTAGGTCTGGATAACATGGAAAGTCTGGATCTTTCTCTCTTACCATAAGCCCCATACTCTCCTTCTCCACCTAACAAGGAACACCAGTAGGAAGGTAAGAACTTGACCATGGAGGAGCCCCCACAACAGACGGATGACCACAAACCAAAGGACAAAGAGAGGCCATAGGACAGGATGGCTCTTGGAAATGAATGGCACACAATCTTCTAACCTGAAAAACGCCATCATTTCTCAACGAGATCGAACTCAACCTAGATTCCTTACCACCCAAAGCCAAAGAAAACCTGACCTGCCTGTTCTCATCCAACATAATATCGGCCCCTAAAGTATTAGGATCAAAGGACTAGAACCCACCACTCGAAACGTCACAAGGAGTGGGAGAAAAATCGATCAAATTTGGAATACTAGACTGTCTCTCCCTCACCACATGATTCAGCGCCTCGTGCTGAAATTCTTGAACTTCCTCCAACAATCCCAATCTCTCAAGAGCACCCCCCGCCTCCCCCTGCCTAACATCCACGATCACAACCTCTTCCGACTGCAACGAATTCTCCACATTCGAGCATCATGATGCTGGAAAAAAGGAAGGAGGAGAATCAAGAGACTTACCGTCCGACGACCCTTGCCCATCGCTAATCCCATGACATCAAATCAACACTCCCCCCCCCCCCGGCCAAGGGATTAACCTAAAGTTCTTCCAATGAGGATTGCATCTTAGCAGGCGCCACAAGCCCAATTACCTATAAGTCCACCAGCATGACATCCAGACCTAGCTTCCCACCGGTAGGATCAAGGATCAACCCCTAATCAAGACTAGAAGGAGTCCTTCGATCGTGTCTTGGATAAAATCAGTCTTTAGCAAGTCCATAACAATAAGAAGGGCCTAGGCCAGTAAGGGATTATGGATTGTATGAGAATGAGACTGGCCACCACCACTAATGGGCCTCCAACAGCAAGACCTCAATCCACCAAGCTCATAATCTTGACCCCACTCCTTAATCAGGTCTAGCGCCAAACCAAGGACCCGATTAACCCAATTTTGGTTCGGGTTGGGACTGACAATCCCCTCCCCAATAGACCTTAAGGAGGCAAATCGATTTTCCGAAAGCCCGTAAGGGCTGACTTACCCTCAAAATGATAAGGTGCTAGCTAAGAGAAGTAATCCCCTAGATTCCTACAATTGGAATAATTCCACACCAGTGAAGACCTCCCAATTCGAGACGTCTCCCCCAAGTCAGCCATAACACCGCCACCTTCATAACTTCTACCACAAGGTAACATCAAAGGGATAAACCTCTCCACACGCTGCCACCTCTAATTGGTCAGGCCTCCCTAATCCGATTCCAAAATTTGAAATCGACATGGCAGGCAAGGCATCCCCTCCACAAATTTCGGCAATAACTCCCCCCAACCAAAGAAACCCCCTTTGAACACATCGTCGGATCTACTCCTGCCGGAATCACCTCAACATAAATCACCTTCTCCCTTTCCACCTCCGAGAGTAATCCCGACTCAACGGCAACTGACATCTGTATCATTGATAACTTAGCAGCCAAGAAATCACCCTAAATAGAAATAACAACCGGAAAGCATCTATCACTATCCCTCACCCAAATGACACGAAGAATCCCGGAACGATCACCTACTTCTAGTTCCAGGCGAGCCCACCGCAATTCCTCACAAGCTAGGGCTCGGCAAACGATAGACCTTAGGCCTCCGTAATAGTTACCATTCGCCTGAAAAATTTCCACCTTCAAAAGATTAAAAGGCAACCCCCACAATCGGATACATCTATGCTTCTAAAGAGAATCATATCGAAGCCCAAAGAGATTTGGCTCCCAGAAAAGAAAAGAAAAAATTCAAGATCGGACTCCATCAACATCTCCTTCCAACCCCAGCTGCATAAATGATTGGCATCTTCAATCGTGGCCTAAACAAATTTCCCTATACACATCCATCAGGATCCAAGGCAGAGGCGAGCCCATATCAAACCAAACCTCAGTCCTCAATGCAATATCCTTCCACTCTAACAACTCCCTACTACGCGAACAGACAACCACCCTAGCCCACACTTCTTCCTCGCATACAAATCCCGCTTGAGTAACATTGATTGTTCAGACAGGATCACCAAAAGCACTAACCGAAACCCCATCCTTTTTTACAAATCCCCCCAATGGGGAGCCATGCTGAACAACCCCAACCAAAGCTTAGAGAGAAGAAGGATTTGGGGGTTTCTAAGCCAAAGGCGAAGGGTCACAAAAGGAATGCCGAAGAATATAAGCAACATTTGCCTAACCAGAGGCCTCCTTATATGTAGGGATGAACACCTAGTGCTCTTTACCAGTTCTAATAATTTCAGAAACTTTCAAAAAAGGGCCAAAGTGCTAGACCTCCCTTTAATGACAAGAACCCGAGTTCCATCATCCTTAAATCTAATAATGACAGATGGATCAGCTTCTCGGTATGCCATGTCCACCACGTCACAAACCAACGAACAGAGCTCCATCTAAACCTGATGAACGCCGAAAAACCTTTACGTCTCTCAATGGATTCCAAGATTTATTTTAAGGTGGATTTGTTGTGATACATTACATGGAGGGTAATATTGTCATACATGTACATGTATGGTATTCCATACACTATGATATACCAACTCTCTATAAAATATAAATAAAATAATCATACAGAAGTGAGAACTCTCACGAATACGATTTTCCCAAGTCTCTCTTCTCTCTCTTCTCTTCTTTCTCTCTCTTTACTCACTTTTATTCTAAGCTATAGAACCTCAAGAATCTTCAAGTTGGTATTAGAGCTACCAGGAAATAATCAAGGATTGTCAGCAACAAGGTGCGTCAGAAATAGGGCTGACGTCAGCCTGACTGTATAGTGGGTGTCAACGACGACGGCAAGTAGATCTTGGACCATGG
The DNA here is from genome assembly GCA_025762735.1 of Platanus orientalis. Taxonomy (NCBI): domain Eukaryota; kingdom Viridiplantae; phylum Streptophyta; class Magnoliopsida; order Proteales; family Platanaceae; genus Platanus; species Platanus orientalis. The sequence goes on along the minus strand of JAOXJP010142180.1, from coordinate 29,452 downwards.
TGATTTTAGAAGAATTGTGGTGATTTTTTCAAAAAAAAAATTGATTAGTGGAAAACTGATTTTCGAGCAGTTTTTTTAAGGAGGCAAAAAATCACGTTTTTTACAGATCTAATTAATCTAAGGTTTTTTCAGTGGTGATTCAGCAAGGCTGGGTCATTTTTCTGTAACGAAGAGATTGGAGTGGTCTCTCATGATTTGGACAAGAGATGGTGTGTCGGTGATGGTTTTTCTCCCCTTTATCTATCGTCAAATGTGTGTTTCTTACACACCTGATTGATCTGCTCAATTGGAGGTGTTTGAGTGGTTTAATTCAATAAGTTAGGTTGTTTTCTTGTAAGAGATTGGGAGTGGTCTCTTAAGATTTGGTTGAGAGATGGCTGTTCAATGATGATTTTTCTCCTCCTGGGTCACCGCCAAACAGGTTTTTCACTTTTTTTTATATTTTTCTTATTTAAAAATTAAAAAAGTAATAATTTTTTGGGTCTTGATCTATTGATGGTTTCCTTATTCATCTCTAGTATCTGATTGCACTACCTATGAGTATTTTTTTGTCCTTGATTGAGATGTATTGGAGGTGGTTGTGGGTTTCTGGGTTGTTTCTAGCTTCGACATCACCCCTTGTGGGTAATAGTGGTGTGTATTGACCAGTGTAGGTTGCATTGTGCTTGTGTGTATTGTTGGTGGCAGTTCTTTGAACTAAATTATGTCAGTTGAAAGTCAAAAGCCAAGCTAAGATTCTGAGGCATCGAGCCAAAATACCTTATATAACTCCCTTATTATTGGCGACTGTCCTTTAAGTGCATATCACTAATGTAAAGTTTGATGGCACAAATTATCTTACTTGATCGAAATTTGTGCTCATTTACATTCATAACAGGGACAAAGAAGAATACTTAATAGGTGAAATAGAGATTCCTCCCAAAGATGATTCAAAGTACCAAAAGTGGAAAACCGAAAATGTTGTGGTTAAGGAATGGTTGTTAAATTCCATGAAACTTGAATTAGTGATCAATACCTCTTCTAAGAAACAGCCCATCAGATTTAAGAGTCTTTATCTCAGACTTATCAGAGATTGGCTATGCTGCCAAAGTGTATGAACTACGACAAAAAAAATTGTACACTTCAAACAAGAGGATCAGCCTCTGGTCATTTATTATGTCTTTCTGAAAAATATGCGGGAAGAACCAGATCATTATACCACCTATCACCCTGCATGTACAAACAATACAACAGCTTACAAGAAACATGTTGAGGAGATACAAGTGTTTGAGTTTCCAGCCAGTTTAGGCTTTGAGTATGAGCAAATCAGAGCCCAAATTCTTAACATAAACCTGTCATCCTTAAATGAGGTCTATGCCCACATTCACAAAGAAGAGGGTCGTCGATGAGTCATGAACTTGTCCCCTGCAGTAAAGAAATCCGCCTTTATATCAACCTCTAGTCGAGGTGGCCGTGGGGGTTCTACACGTGGTCGTAGTTGGCGTTTTAGTACCTCTGACAATCGTGATCGCCTTAAGTGTGAGCATTGTGGTAAATTCAAACATACAACGGATTAGTGTTGGGATTTGCATAGACATCCACAAGATCTTCCTCCATGTCATTTCCTGCAAAGCAAATCGAGTCTAGGAAAAGGTGGCAGTAGATTTACAGGTACTCGACTTAGTGCACATTCAATAACTTCCATGCCCTTAGAGCCAATTGCTCCCACACCTTCTCTACCAGATGGTCACTTATCCAAGGAGGAAATCCAGGCTTTCCGGCGGTTTGTTTCTCATCTTGATACTTTGTTGCCCCTACCTCATCGTTTACAGCTTCAGTTTCAAGTATATTTGCATCAACCTTATCCATATCTGTTTTCCCCTCACAGGACTCTTGGATCATTGATTCAGAAACCTCCCACCACATGATTGGTATGTCCTCCCTCTTCAAATCTTACCATGTAAGTTCTGGGAAAGACAACGTCTGCATTACGAATGGTACATATTCCTCTATTGCTGGGCATGATAATATTCTTACTGTTTCTTTGTTATTGTCGTCTTCTATTCTTCATGTGCCTAGCTTTACATTAAACTTGTTATCCATTAGCCATCTCACCAAGAGTCTTAACTGTAATATCATTTTCTTCCCTTCTTATTATGTATTTCAAGACTTGACAACGAAGACGACTATTGATATAGGGCATGAGAAGGATGGTCTCTATATCTTGGATTTATCATCTCAGTTTATTGTATATCATAAGGGAATCTATATTATAAGGGTATTGTATACCCATACTATGGTATATTAATAAGGTGTTGGTAAAAATACCAACCTATGAGTATACCCTACTCATGTGATTCACTCGTTAATCCTTCTTCCTCTCATTTTCTCCTCTCTTTTTTTCTTTTTCTTCTTCTTCTTCCATATTGCTTGTTGGTAAACTAAGTTGGCATCAGAGCAAGGCCGGTAAGAGACCTAATAGAACAGGAGAATACAACGACGTCAGACCCCTACTGACGTCAGCATCCGTACGGCTGACGGGAGCAGAGCGACCGGGTGTTAAAGAAGGACGAACCCAGATCCTAGGTCGTCTTGATTAATGGGATTTTTTGGTGATTTTTTAAACAAAAATTTAAAGCTTCTAAAGGGGTTTTTGGAAGGGTTTTCTTCTGCAACCCGAAAACCTTTTGTTTTTGAAGATTCGTCGATTCTGATAACAAGAAGGCATCTCGTTTCAATTAGATGCAAAGGATTGGTCGTTTTTAGCAAAGGATTTGAGACAAACCCCGTGAAGATTAGTGAAGGATTGAGAGAGATCCGAAGTTTTTTCTCCCTACCAGTTCTGCCTGGTTATGGTATACATTAGAACCCAATTTTTTGAAGCTTGTGAGCTTAAAACGTGTGGATCTAAGTATTAAAGTTGGATCTAAGGACCTGATCGTGCTATCAGGGACCTCTGCAACTCGTATCCCCCCATGTTCTACTCACCAGATGGCTGGTTCTCTGTATTAGAGTTGTATTGTTCCCTATTTGTTCTTAATCTGTAATCTTGACTGAGTTTCGTCATGTCTAAAGTGAGCCAAACATCCAACATGCAAGAAAGTGAGATAGGTACAAGTGGGGGTGTGGTAACTAAATCCTTACGACAATTAAATTTGATGGCATGAATTATCTTACGTGGTCAAAATCTGTCCTCAGGGCAAGGATAAGGATGACTACTTAACAGGTGAAGCAAAGAAGCTTTTCAAGGAAGATCCAAAGTTTAGAAAGTGGAAAAAAGAAAATGCAATGGTTATGGACTGGTTGCTTGGTTCGATGAAACCCAAAATTAGTAACCATTATTTGTTCCTGGAAACGACTCACCAGATCTGGTAATCCTTGTCCCAGACATACTCTCAAATTAGCCATACAGCCAAGATTTTTTATCTTCAACAAAAAATAACACAATTTAAACAAGATGATCAGTCCCTTGCAATTTATTACTCTACGCAAGATGTGGGAGGAGTTAGACCTCTACACCCCTTATAGTCTATCTTGCATTCGAGATGCAACTGCTTATTATAAACATGTTAAAGAGATTCAAGTTTTTGAATTCCTAACAAGATTGACTCCAACTTTTGAGCAAATCCGGGTTCAAATCCTTTATATGGCTCTTCATCTCACTCTGAATGAAGTAATACAGCATGTATGTAGGATAATAAGTGTGTGCACATAAGATAAAAATAAAATCACACAAGCAATAAAGGGAAATAACTAGATTCCTATTTGCACAATTTACATGTTAATTCAAAAAGTTATTTAAGGTATATTCATCATGCAAAAGAGAAATTAGAGTTTACAAAGATTTAAACAAATAAAAGCCTAAGCCAAGCTTTAAATTATCAAACTAATTTAGAAGAGGAAAGGAACTAAGGTTGCTGTCCAAAAAAATCTGATGCAAAACTATGAGTTAAAAGTGTTCAAACAATGCCATAATGGGGAAAAAAACATTAAAGATGATTAGGGTCTTAGATGGGGAAAACCAAATATAGGGTATAACTATGGTTAGGATAGAAAACAAGGCTGAAAGTGTGAGGAACACACTCAGTAAAGTTAGCAAATCAGTCCCTAAAACCATGCCATAACATGCACCAAATTATTACTCATATAGGATTCAAAGAGAGCCCATAAAAGGAAAGTAGAACCTGAGTGTGATACTTTGTAAAAGCTTCAATGTCTCACTTCATAGTGCCAACCAAGAACCCCATCCACAAGCCAAGAATTAAGGGAATAGGTGAAGTTCCAAAACCTGCCTCCCAACACAGTGAATGCCACCAGCCCTTGAGGATCCTATGTAAGGTTTTAATATGAGAATGATTTCTCTGCAGGGATGAAACAAAGAGTGTCACCCAGGGGTACTCCAACTACTTAGAAGAGGCAAATCAGCCCAAGCCTTGGGTGTGGGGTTTTGGTACCAGATCTCCTCCAGGCTATCCAGAACATCTATTACCGCTAGCCTTGGAATAACACTATGGAGGGTGTCGATTTGATGAGGGCTTGCCACAGGGGTAATGCACAGAGAGTATCGTCCAGGGGTTATGTATACCCTAGAGGTGCCAAATCTTTTCAAACCTGTACTGGATGAAGATGGGAGTTAATCTCCTATAAGCTGCCAGGGACACTGTCATGCCTAATACCAAGGGAACCTGATTTGATTCTTTCCAAAATTGAAAATATGGTTCAAACTCCACCACACATAGGGTCGAACAAGGGTTGTAGACATTGTAGATGGTTCGAATCAATCCAAAAGTGCAAGTGTAGCAGCTGGTATGAGATCTTATGAAAACTTGTCCAGCCCTCTTTTAACGCATGAACTGAAGGGAACTGCTGATAGTTCTTTTATGGCTGCAGCTTCCTGCAGGTGATTGCTTCTAGAGAAGTCACCTAGGCCTGTGTGATGCCCCAGTAAGTCAACCTTGATCAAAAACTTGAGAGTGAAGTGTAGGAGATGATTCTCTTGCAAGTTGATCAAATTCAGCAATAAGAAATTTTTTTAAAAAAATTTAGAAAATATGAAAAAGAAAGAGAGGGAGAAGACCTTTAACCCAATGGGAGGGAGTGGTGGGGGCCTAATCCCATTCTAGGGTTTTGGGTCTTCAACCTGTAGAACAAAGGAAGAAGAAGAAGAATTCGTTTGTTTCAAAAATTCACATATTGCATAACCTCAAAAACACCAAGTCATAGGCTCTATAAAGAGGTCTCCATGGCTAGGGTGATTACAAAATAGTGTGTATTGGCTATTATACCCCTATGACAAAAGCATATTATCAAAACTACCCCTATACTAAAATAAATGACTTAAAGCACCCTAAAATCAAACAAGGACTAAAATACCCTCAAAAATTTGTGTCTCCCCTTACAAGAGACAAATAAATAACAAATAATTAAAAACAAGTAGAAAAAACTCTAAATATGAATTAAAGCTACTCTCAGCCATGATGTCCTCATCACGAAGTCTATGCACATGTCCATCATGAAGAAGACCGACGAGGGGTGATGAATCTAGTCTCCTCAATTGACAAATCAGCACTTGTTTTGAGTTCCTCTGGAGGTGGCTGTAGTAGTTTTATGGGTCGTGGCCGTGGCAGATCTACATATTTATCTGATGATTGGGATCACCTTAAATGTGAGCATTGTGGTCGCTTCAGACATATCAAAGATTAGTGTTGAGATCTTCATGGACGTCCACCAGACTTGGCATCTTGTCCCCCTTCACATGGTGGTTTTGATAATGGTAGTGATGGTGGTCAGCTTAGCGGACATCGACCTAGTGCTCACTTAATTGCTTCTACATCTACAGAGTTATCTACCATGCCTCCAGTTGCGACGCTTTTTGCCTCTCATGATATTAGCACTCCATCCAATGATGAGAATATGGCCTTCAGATGCTTCGTTTCTTAGCACGATCACTCTTCCATAGCGCCTACCTCCTCATTTGTCCATTTAGGTACCACTCATATGGTTTATCTATCTCATTCACCACTCCTCAATGCTCCTAGATCATTGATTCAAAGGTATCTCATCATATGACCGATATGTCCTCATTGTTCACTTTTTATCATGTTTGTTCTGAGAAAGACAAAGTTCGTATTGCAGATGGATCATTGTCTTCTATTGTTGGTTAGGATGATATTCCTACTACATCTGACTTATGTCTCTCTTCAGTTCTTCATGTTCCTCATTGTTCACTTATTATCATGTTTGTTCTAGAAAAGACAAGGTTCGTACTGCAGACGGATCATTATCTTCTTTTGTTGGTCATGGTGATCTTCCTGCTACATCTGACCTATGTCTCTCTTCGGTTCTTCATGTTTCAAAATTTTCATTGAATTTTCTCTTCATTAGTCATCTCACCAAAATCCTTAACTACTATGTTACATTTTTTTTCCTTCACATTGTGTGTTTCTAGACATGGCGACAAAGAGAACGATTCATTTGGGGCATGAGAAGGATGGCCTTCATATGTTGGACTCTTCTTCACCAGTAGCTACTTTTGCAATAAAAGGGAATGGTTCTTCTACATCATTAGATGAGTGATCTTTCTGGCATTGTCGACTTGGTCATTTGTCTTTTCATGTACTAAGAAAGATGTTTCCTCACATCTCCTTTCCTCAATCAAGTAGTTTTTGTGGGCTAAACATTGTAGATCACATTGCCCCATTAGTATTAATAAAAAGAGGTCAGTTCCTTTTTCTATTGTACATTCTGATGTATAGGGTCCCACCCCTACTACCTCTTTATCTGGTTTCAAGTACTTTGTTTCTTTTGTGGATGATTGTTCCAAGGGCACTTGGATTTATCTACTTAAACATAAAAGTGATGTGACTATCGCATTTAAATCATTTTATTCTATAGTTTGCACTCAATATAGTACTAAAATTCAAGTTTTGAGATCTGACAATGGTGGTGAATATATCTCTCATAACTTAACATCCTTTCTTGATACGGTTGGTATCGTTCACCAAACCACATGCCCGGGAACATCGAAACAAAATGAAGTGGCAAAACGAAAAAGCAGGCATCTCTTAGAGATTACACGTACCCTCATGTTCACCATGAATGTGCTAAGGACTTTTTGGTCTGAAGTTATTCAAACTGCAGTATATCTTATGAACTGCATGCCCTCCCGAGTCCTCTTACAATTCCCCTCTTGCTGTGTTGTCTCCTAATTCTCAGTTATTCCCTCTTCCTCCTAAAACCTTTGATTGTATTTGTTATGTTCACGTTCCTAAGTATGACTGCTACAAATTGGATCCCAAAGCCCTCAAATGTCTATTTCTCGACTATGGTGTTGATCAAAAAGTGCTCAGCTATGGTGTTGATCAAAAAGTATGTGTTATCATCCCCTTACAGATCACAAATTTGTGTCATGGGATGTCACTTTCTTTGAATCTCTTCCGTTCTTTTCCTCTAGTCGGACATCTCTTCAAGGGGAGTCTCTTATGAGTGAAGAGTTTTCTTCAGTCCCTCTACTACTACCAGTTCTCATATATCATTTCGATAGTGATGATGGTAGAAAGAGGGAGAATGATGACAAAGGAGAAAATAAAGAAGGGGAGAAGGAGTTGAAATACTATAGTCGAAAGAATAAATAAGGAGTACAAGAGTAAGATCCACCTTCTCATGAACCTCTCCAACACTTTCCTTCTTCGGAGCCCTCTCCTGAGACAGGTAATGTAACAATTCAACTTTCTCTTACCTTAACTCAAGCTCCTGAGAATTCAAATCGTAACCAACCTATTGCCCTTAGAAAGGGGTTGAGATCTTGTACCCAACATCGAGTGTCTAATTTTGTCTCGTATCATGCACTATCACTACCTTTTCACAGATTCTCCTTCACATTGTCCTCCATCACAGTTCCCCATAACGTAGTTGAGGCCATGAACCAGATACAGTGAAGGAATGTCATAGAAAAATAAATGAGAGCATTGGAAAGAAACAAAACATGGGAGCTGATTGATCTTCCTAAGGGAAAGAAATTAGTAGGTTACAGGTGGGTGTTTATAGTAAAATACAAATTTGATGGATCTATGGAAAGATAAAAGACAAGGCTGGTTGCAAAAGGGTACACTCAGCCTTATGAAATAGACTACCAAGAAACTTTTGCCCCAGTTGTTAAGATGAACTCAGTACAAATAGTCATATCAGTAGCAGCAAATCAAGGGTGGCCCCTCTTACAGTTTGATGTAAAGAATGTCTTCCTTCATAGGGATTTAGAGGAAGAAGTGTACATGGACACTCCACCAGGATTTCATGTATCCAGTGCTTATGAAAAAGTGTGTAAGCTAAAGAAAGCCTGATAAGGCTTGAAGTAATCACCACACGCCTGGTTCGAAAGATTTAGAATTGCAATGATCAATGCGGGATATAACCAAGCTCAGGTAGATTACACACTCTTTACCAAGCGTCATGGCCACCAGGTAATGGCCCTAATTGTGTATGTTGATGACATAGTTGTCGCAGGAAATGATGAAGTGAAAATTACATGGCTAAAATATGCATTGGCTAAGGAGTTTGAAATCAAGGATCTAGGTTCCTTAAGATACTTTCTTGGAATAAAAGTTGTTCAATCAACATAAGGTATATTTTTCTCCCAACAAAAGTATGTTATGGACTTGTTGAAAGAAGCAGGAATGGCTAGCTGCAAACCTTGTCTCACCCTAATAGAAATAAATCATAGATTGAAAGAAGATAACAGTGAAAGGCTAGTAGGACATCTCATATGCTTATCCTTAACTCATCCTGACATTACGTATGCAGTAAGTATAATCAGCCAATTTATGCATGCCCCCACTCAAGAGCATTTGGAGGCTGCATATAGAGTGCTCAAGTACTTAAAGTGGTGCCCAAGAAAAGGTGTACTATGTAGAAAACATGGTCACTCTCTTATTAAAGTCTACACTGATGTTGATTGGGAAGGCTCAATGACAAACCGTAGATCCACTTCTAGTTATTACTCGCTTGTGGGAGGAACCTGGTGACTTGGAGGAGTAAGAAACAGTCTATGGTTGCAGGGTCCAGTGCAGAGGATGACTTCAGATCAATGATGCATGGGATTTGAGAATCCTTATGGCTCAAAATGTTGCTAAATGAAGTGTGGTTTCCAGTGCAGGGTTCTATGAGTCTGTACTATAACAATAAAGCAGTCATAAATATTGCTCATGACCTAGTACTATACGATAGGACTAAACATGTGGAAGTTGACAAGTATTTTATCAAAGACCACATAAAAAAAGGCAATATATGCATTCCGCACATACAAATTAACCAAAGATCAACTTGCAAATGTATTTACCAAGGGACTTAGGGGAGTGCAATTCATGTCTTTAATTAGTGGAAGTTGATAGGCATTTCATCAAGGACCACATTAAAAAAAGCAATATATGCATTCCGCACATACAAACCAAAGATCAACTTGCAGATGTATTTACCAAGAGATTTGGGGGAGTGCAATTCATGTCTTTAATTAGCAAGCTGGGAATGATTGACATCTATTCCTCAGCTTGAGGGGGATTGTTGTATATCATAAGGGTATCTATGTCATAAGGGAATTATATTCCCATACTATGGCATATTAATAAAGTGTTGGTATAAATACCAATGTATGAGTATACCCTATTTATACAATTCACTCTTTAATCTTTCTCTCTCTTTATCTCCATTTCTCTTCTCTTTTCTTCTCTTTATTTCTTCTTCTTCTTCTTCTTCCATATTGCTTGCAGGTAAACCAAGTCAATCATTCATTGCATCTTCAACAATAAAGCAGGTCTCTCCTCTCACTACAGATGAGTTGTTCTAGCGGCATCATCATCTTGGTCACCCCTCTTTCTCTTTGTTAGAGAAGCTTTTTCCCAAATTTTAGTTTTCTTTAAATAATTTCCATTGTGATTCTTGTTAGTTAATTAAACACCATCGTTCAGTTTATCCATTAAGTAATGACAAAAGTTTATCATCATTTATTATTGTTTATTCTGATGTGTGGGGTCCTTCCCCAGTTACTTCTTTGTTTGATTTTCGTTACTTTGTTACATTTGTAGATGATTATTCTCGTGTTACTTCGGTGTACTTGTAAAAAAACAAAAGTGATGTGTGTATTGCATTCAAATCGTTTTATAAAATGATCCACACACAGTTTGGTACCAAACTTTGCATTCTTAGATCCGACAATGGGGGAGAGTATCTCTCCAACTCTCTTTCTTCATTCTTTAATGCTTCTAGAATTGTTTACCAGACCATTTGTCCAGGCACTCATGAGCAAAATGAAGTGTAAAAATAGACATATGCTTGAGATTGCACATGCAATCATGTTTACAAGGAATGTGCCTACGACCTTTTGGTCTGACGCCATTCAAACAGCTGCCTATCTCATGAACAGGATGCTCTCATGTGTTATCTCCTTTAAATTTCCAATTTAAGTTATATCTCCTAGAACCCCTTTATTCTTTATTCCCTAAAAAACATTTGAGCGTATTTGCTATGTGTACATCTCTAAATCTGATCGCACCAAGCTAAACCCAAAAGCACTTAAATGTGTTTATTTAGGCTATAGTGCTTATCAGAAAGGGTATAAGTGCTTTCACCCACTTACCCGCAAGAAGTTTGTTTATTGGGATATGACATTCTTTGAGTCTATTCCGTTCTTTTCTTCGGATAAGACATCTCTTCAGGGGGAGAGTTTAGGTGAAGATTTTTCTTCCACACTCCCACTTCCTGTCTCAGTTCCTTCATTTCATTTTGACAGTAATGGTGTCGGTAGAGAAGGGGAGACTGAACTGAAAGTATATGCTCGAAGAAAGAAGCCAAATGCCTCTGACAGACAAGAGCAAGTAGGTGTTGATGTAAATCAGCAACGTGAGCAAAATCCTCATGTACCCATTCCAAAGTCTTCTTTGGATTCAATTCCTGAAGTAGATAACATGTCTTTCTCTTCTGAGATGGATGATTCTAACAAACCTATTGCTCTACGAAAAAGTGTTAAATCATGAACTCAACATCCCAGATCAAACTTTGTCTCTTATCATACTTTATCATCTTCCTTTTGAAACTATATTGTTTCCTTGTCTTCAGTTACCATTCCTCGCAGAGTATCTGAAGCTTTAACACAACCACAATGGCGAGCTATTATGGAGGAGGAGATGGAATCTCTTGGCAAGAACAAAACATGGAAACCGGTTAACCTCCCAAAGGGAAAGATGATAGTTGGATGTAAGTGGGTGTTTACTGTGAAGCATAAACCTGATGGATCAGTTGACAAGTATAAGGCACCTCTAGTTGCAAAGGGGTATACACGAACATTTAGCATTGATTACCAAGAGACCTTTGCCCCAATAGCAAAGATGAATTTAGTACGAATTCTAATCTCCCTAGTTGTAAACCAAGGATGGCCGTTATTCCAATTTGATGTGAAGAATGCATTTTTACATGGAGATCTAGAAGAAGAGGTATACATGGATACACCACCTCGATTTCAAATCTCAAGACCAAAGGCAAAGTGTGTAGATTGAAAAAATCACTTTATGGCTTCTAACAATTGTCAAGAGCACGGTTTGAAAGGTTCCGAGCAGCAATGATTACAAATGGATATAAACAATGTCAGGCAGATCATACATTGTTTGTGAAGAGAATTGGTAGAAAGGTGACGGCTCTTATTGTGTACATTGATGATATTGTGGTTACAAGCAATGATGAAGTGGAAGTAACACAGCTTAAGAGCAACTTGGCAAGGGAATTTGAAATTAAGGATCTAGGCTCTCTCAATTACTTTCTGGGGATTGAGGTGGCTACGTCTCGACAGGAATCTTTCTCTATCAAAGGAAGTATGTTCTCGATCTACTAAAGGATTCAAGAATGATGGGATGTAAACCATGTGTTACCCTTATTAAAGCAAATCACATGCTGAAAGAAAGTGGCAGTGAGAGGTTAACTGATGCAAGCAAATATCAGTGACTTATTGGGCGTTTAATCTACTTGTCTTTAACTAGACCTGACATAGCATATATAGTAGGTGTGATTAGTCAGTTCATGCATGCTCCCACTCAGGCACATGTGGAAGCTGCATACAGAGTACTAAAATATCTAAAGGGGTGTCTAGGGAAAGGAATTATGTATAAGTATGATCATCAGAAAGTAGTTGTGGTAGCATATTCAGATGCAGATTGGGCAGATTCCTTAATTGACCAAAGGTCCACCTCTGGGTATTGTTCCTTTATTTTGGGCAATCTTGTTAAATGGCACAGTTAAAAGCAATTCGTGGTGGCAAGGTCCAGTGTTGAAGCATAATTTCGTTCTATGGTCAATGGGATTTATGAACTATGGTTAAAGAAGTTGCTTGATGAATTGGGATTTCCTGTGATAGGTCCGATGAACCTCTAAGGTAGCCATCAGCATTGCATATGATCCAATTCAACATGATGGAACAAAATATGTGGAGATTGATAGACACTTTATCAAAGATAACATCAAGTCTGGCTGCATTTGAATTCCTTTAGTTCAAACAAAGTATCAACTTGCAGGCATCTTCACAAAGGAGTTAAACAATGCTCATTTTTTATATATTGTAGATAAGGTGGGAATGGTAGATATCTATTCACCAGCTTGAGGGAGAGTGTTGTGATACATTACATGGAGGGTAGTATTGTCATACATGTACATATGCAGTATACCAACTCTCTATAAAATATAAATAAAATAATCATACAAAAGTGAGAACTCTCACGAATACGATTTTCCTAGGTCTCTCTTCTTCCTCTCTCTCTTCTTTCTCTTGTTTTTCACTCTTAGTCTAAGCTATATTACCTCAAGAATCTTCAAGTGGATTCCTTGAACCCCTTTCTTAGTTCAACAGTGTTTGAACTAATATTCTTGTTGTTTTGGTCCTCAATCATCTTCGCAACTAATTTCATTACAAATATTTATAGAATAGATTTAGGAATGAATCCATTCGTGGGAGCTTAAGTGTAGCACCAATAGGTGATAAAATGAAGGAAAGTTGATTGACAAGGTTTGGCTATGTGCAACGAAGACCAATGACTATGCCAATGAGTGAAATGATGCAAGTTGAAAGTGCTAAAAGGACTAGAGAAATGCCAAAATTGATCTGGGTTGAAGTAGTAAGAAGAAACATGGCAGCTTGTAATTTAATGACAAACATGGCCCTAAATTTAGCAAAATTGTGGGACAAAATTCATGTAGCCAACTTTAAATAGTTGGGATAAGGATGTTGTTGTTGTATATTTGTAGAAAATAAAATAATTTCAAAAAATATATAACAATTTAAATATTAAAAAAGAAAAAGAGTGTATACGTATTATATATGATGTATTCATGGATGATCAATCATAATTTTATATTTTCATTTAATGGTATATATTTGCATATAATGTATGTGTTTTCCTTTTTTGATTAGTGTTATGTAAATTATAAAATACGTAGATTTTATTACTTTTATACTTTTATGTATCATGTAATATGTAAACTACTTAAAGTATGCATAATCTTATATGTAATGTATCAATGTCCTTTATGTAGTTACATGTTGTTTAAATTTGATCGGTATTTATTATTATTATTATTATTATTTTTTTTTTTTGTATTATTTTATAGGTTTAGATAATAGAAATGGCTTCAAGTTCAAGTTCAAACACAAAAGTAAAACAACTTGATATTGGTTGATCACGTTGTGTTGTATTGACCGCATACAAAAAATAAATGAACTGTAATGGGTACAATAAGATCATGTGGGGACTGTGATCTGTGAATAGATTCAAGCATCACCTTACCAACTCGAGGGGAGACGTTGAACCATACTTGCTAGTACCTAAGCAATTAATGTTAGATATGCAAGCGTACTTGAGAGGTTTAAAAAGAAAATATTCTAAAGAATCATAAAGAGTTATTGCATGAACAACTTAGGGGGTTTAGTCAACATGATATTGATGAGGAAGAAGCCTATGGTTATGATGGTATGGATAGGCATGAGAGATTAGTCAACGGCAGCAATGAAAGAGAGTAGGAACCCTCCAACTGGCATAAAAGGGATGGGTTTTCAATGTCACCCTAGAGGGGATCATCACAACTTACTTTTAGGAGGAGTGACACCTACAAAGAGCCTATAGAGATAGAGATAGAGGGCACACTGTAAAAAAGAGAAAGCCACATCTAAGTGTGGATCAGCTAATGAGGGTGAGTATAGAAAAGTGGGAGAAAAACATAAAAGAATTAAAAATATTTTCAAGAAAAGAAGGGAAGAGGAGGTAAGGCAGGAAGTATGTAGGTGAATGGTGCATTTTGACATCCCATTGTTTGCTATAGAAAGCACATACTTCCACACCATCTGTGATGATATTGTAAAGGCGGGGCCAAGGATATAAGGGCCCAACCCAAATCAACTGATAAATATTTATTTTTCTAGAGAAGTAGATGACCTAAAAGATTATATTCAAGATAGGAATTGGCCTAAATATGGATGCACCATCATGTGTGATGGATGAACTTCGAAGACAATGAATTCGTTAATAAATTTTATGGTATATACTATATAGTGATTGGAATATGATCTTTCACAAATCAATGGACACCATGGACCATCATAGGACAAAGGAGTGTATATTCAGGCTAATGGATAAAGTGGTGGATGAAGTGGGTGAAGCAAATGTTGTACAAGCTATGACAAACAACAAAGCAACATTTAAAGCTGCAAGGGAGATGCTAGAGCAAAAGAGACAACATTTGTATTGGACCCCTTGTACAGTGCACTATATTAACCTCATGTTAGAAAATATTGGTAAAATGAAGAATATAAAAGAGATAATTGACAAAGGCAAAAAGATAACTAGTCTTATTTACAATAGCACGCAAGCGGTGAATCATATGAGGGACAATTATACATAAGTCCACAACTTATTGTGCCCAGGGATCACCCGGTTTGCCATAGGGCATGTAGCTTTAGAGAGCCTCCAAAGCCATAACATGCTCTCAAAAGATGTTTCACTGATAACATATTTAAATTGTCAGAGGTAAAGACAAAAAAAAAAGTTGATTATAGAAGAAGTATGCAAAAATGTGTTGGATGCATCGTTTTGGCATAAAGTTGATGAGGTATGTAGGGTCACTGAACCTCTTAAAAAGGTTATAAAGATTATGGACCAAGTAGCTCACTATGTCTTACATCTACGAGGTAATGGATAGGGCAAATAGATATATAGAGACCATACATAAGTATAAAATTTATATCAAGATTATTGATGCAAGGTGGAATAATCAACTCTACGATGATTTAAATACAGCAGGCAATATTTAATTGTTTATAATTGTTATATATATATATATATATATATATATATATATATATATATATATATATATTGGTTCATAGGTCAACCAACTTTATGTAATCTTATTTGACACTATATTTTTTGAATCCACAATTTCAATATTATGATAAAAAAATGAGAATGAAAACAGATATAATTAAAGGAATGAAAGCAATAATACAAAGAATTGAGAAAGATGAGGTTAAACAAGAAGTTGCAATGAGAGACATAAGTAATTTGTTAGTTTTGATTGGCATCATGACATGTTACATGTTCATATGTTTATTCTCAGCTGGAATCTAACAAAGAAATTTAAATATTGTTAATAGTTGAAAAAACTTATATCCTGGGAAGGATTTAAGTCAAATCTCTCAAAGCTTGCAATAAATAATTGTCAACCATGAATGTATACCAATTAATATGTAAGTTATTACAATTAAGTGCTGATTTTTGTATAAATCTGACATGTTCAACCCTTTTTATTATAGATGAGTGGTGAGACTTGCATGGAGATAGTGCACCTACTCTTTAAGACATCGTCCTCAAAGTCCTTCGTCTGAGAGCATCATTTTTTAGGTATGAGAGAAATTGGAACACATTCTCTCTAATACATTCAAGGGCCAAAAATAGATTAAAGATGTCGAACCTACATAAATTGGTGTACATGCATTATAATATGCGCTTGAAGATTCGAAATTTAGTTGATAGGAAACAAGATGTTTACTACAATCCCATCACCTCAACCACGTCTTTGCAATTGATGATATACTAGATAGTTAGATGTGTGAGGAGCAGTACTTGATGGGCAAAGTACAGACTAGATTGAGGGAGTACAGTATAAGGAGATGCATGCATTTTTTTTTAAATCCAGGATTAAATGTTGGTGGTGTAGTAAAAGCAAGTGATGATGATGTGGTCCAAGTCCAAGAGCATACAACGACAATGGAAAAGTGATGAGCAAAGTTCTGATGATATTGATGATGGAGATGATGATGCAACTGGTACCATTGGCAAGGATGAGGGTGAGGGTGAGGGTGGAGGCAGAGATGGCTCTTCTACACCTTAAAATTTTACAAGATACAACGATCAGTACATTACCATGTAGGACACATCCCATGGTAGTCAACCTAGAGAGAGGCAACAGGCCTAAGTCTAAGGCACCCACATGTACCCAACATTATGATGGATAAACACAGTATAGAGGGTATGTATGATTATGGCCATGGGTACTACTTTAGGTATAGGATCAATGACCAGTACTTTATATCATATGGGCAACAAATGTTGACAGACAAGAGATCATCTTCTTCTAATGCACTGCTAGTGTTCAGATCTTCTACGTGAAGCCTTGGCCTCACAGTCACATACAGGAGCACACGAACAACATCATCAACGTGAGCATGTGAGTTCTTCACATGACAACGATACACATAGTTAGAGTCAAACTCAATCGTAACCCACCCCTACCTTATGATATGATCAACTGATTTAACCTCCATTTATATGGCATCAGATTCCACTATCCATATGTAAAGAGCCTCCTCATCAAGAAATTGACTCAATTAGAGGTCTCATATTAAACTTCAATTTTGATCACTATTAGATTCTGAGTTACTGCCAGAGCAAGACATATGAAAATAAGCAACAGTACCCCGACTACAGCAACCATCAGTCCTGTGATTCCAATCCTACTCCTAATCCACCACGACGTTCATAGTCGTGATTTTGAAATCTCACATTCTCTAGTATGTTATCAATTCATCATGTTTACATTTGACATAATGACATCTCACTTCAATTTTGCATTTTGTGTTGATTATCTATGATTTTATTCAATAGTTCAGGTTCTCTCGACTTCTATACATTTAACATGATCAAAAATATAATTTTTTGATTTAAATAAATTAGGAAGTCTCTAGCTAATGTTATACATATTTTCTAATTTTTTCAGATTTTATTTTTATTTTTTTCAGGGCGATAGTTGGACTAGCCGATCAATTGAAGGATCGTTGGGTCGGATCAAGATTGCCAAAGGCCAATCCCGATCACGAGATTTTGATCCATGATTAGTTGGGGTGTGGGAAATGGTGGTAGGTCTTGGAGGTTGCACCACTTAATTTGTGAGGTTAGGAATCTCATTTGGGACCTCAAGGCTGTTCTGCAACGTGTTCCAAGGGCTCAAAATTTTCTTGCTGATAAGCTGGCGAAATGGAGTGTAAATCAGCAGGATGTGTATGTAAGGGATCATATGCCAGACTGTCAGTTTTGTCTGTTTTTGTTTACGAGGGGTGTTGGCGGCTTCCCTGCTTGTATTGTTTGTATATTCTTGCCTATGTTCTTGAATAAAATTTGATCATGATTCATCAAATATATATATATATATATATATATATAGGGCTCCAAATCATCTAAAAACATGCTTTATCAAAAGCTTTTATCAAATCACAATGGCAGCTTTCACTAGCCATACAGACTACTATTATCAATGGTATGGCCTGCTGACATTAGCAAGTCTCTCCTTGCTCTGCTTGCTCTGAGGTCTCTAGATCCTGTTGTTTGGCTTTGATATTAGGTTTGGTGAGGTGTATTAGTTGTACTTGGAGCTAGGGTTTGTATGCAAGAGAAAGATGAAGAGGAAGAAAAAGAAGCGTTACCAAAAAAAAAAAAGATGATGAAAAAAAAGGAAAACCGTACGGGAGGAAATGTGAGTGTACTATTCTCTCACTCATGAATTTTGGTTTTATACTTGGGTACAGATAGCAAACCATATGGTATACTGATACAAAAAAGGGGGAAAAAACCAAAATTTTAATGTACAAGTACAGCTGTGTACATACTCTCTCGTATGAACCATAAACTCTCATATACAAGCAACTCTACCGTTTCCTAAACTCTGCAAGTACCAACACTCACAGATGTCAATCACTTCTTTCATTTTGTTCTTTTTATTTATATTCTTCAAATTTGTTATTCTCTTCTTTTCTCAACCATTCTAGCTGTAACAACTTGCTTATCAAAACCCTACAATAGCACACTGCCCAACTTTCCAACACCTTTCACAATCAATCCTACTCTGGTTTTAAGTTCAACCTACATTCCCCATAGTCCTAGATCTATAAATTTGAACTAAGAAAATTTAAACTAATACCAGTACCATAATACATGGAATGGCAAAATATTTGAAAAAAAAAAACATGATTTTTCAGTAAATAAGAACATAAATTTAGCTGATTATTATCCTATTCTATGACACCAGGATTTCCCTAAAGACTTCATATGTAAATAAAGTGATTGCATGATTGTATTATGATGAAAACAAAAGTATATTTATTTTTGGATAATTAAAACAAAAGTATATTTTGGTATGAACAAAACCCAAATATGACCCACAATGACTCAGTAATGGTTTACCAGTGTCACATATTACAATGCGAATAGCGTATAGTCACTACTGGAAAATGTTTAATAAATAGCTTTCTTCAAGGACTCACTTAATAGGAATAAGACATCATGATCAAAGATTTTAGAAAAGCAATGAAATTTCCACAACAAAGAAACAGATAATCAATACACAAAATTTATTTTCAATGCATAAGTCTCTGTTAACTATAGATATATCTGGCCTTAAAATATCACATGATAAGCAAAATCACTTATTACCAAGGAGACCTTGCCTTGATGGTAACATATATAAGAACAGGAAGAAAGTCATCAGCCCCTGCTGGTACATGATTTCCTGACATTGACACATTAAGAAGCAAATTGTTGATGACCCTGCAGCAATTGAAAACACAGAGAAGCTTTTCACGAGGAGCTTTAAAGGCATTGATTTTCTTCAGTTCTTTCTCAGCAAGCTGTGAAAAAAGAAATTGAAGATATGTTAGAGAAAAGAGAAACAAACTATCAATTAAGAGATAGTCACTCATAACCCACAGTGGACAAAACAAGGATGAAAATTTACAAACTTCTGAGCTTTTACCCAAAATAAATAAATAAATAATAAATATATGCCCAGTGACTTCCTTTTAAGAAGTGCTCTCAAAAATTAGACTAGTATCATGGTCAACAAATGCAAAATAAGTTACCATATGAAATAAACTCCAGAAACAGGCAGAGAAGGAACTCAAATATGAGTTCCCTGCAGAAGAATCTCATGACAATCAACCAAAGGATTCAATTAATATGTGGCATGATTATTTCTTTAGCCAATGTAATTAGTTAGAGAAAGGGTTAAGTTTCAATTATTAACTTATTTAAGATATTATAGTCATCCGGTAATAGGTGGCTAAAAATTTCATTGGAGCCAGTGTTGTCAAAGCATTCCCTAGGCGCTTCAGGTTCTAGGCCCCACTTAGAAGTGCTATAAGGAGAGCGCCTAGTTTTAAGGCATGTGCCTATGCCACTAGGCATGATTTTAGGCCAGGCCTAGCACCTACTGAAATGAATCAGTATTATGTTATTGATACGTATAATTTTATGTTCACATATATAGTTTCCTACATGTGCATAACACCCTACCATACCCTGCCATTTACTCACTTATATGTTCAAATTTCACCTGCACAATACTCAATATAATGCAACCAATTGTGCTACTTTGTTTTAGGTTTTCTTCTTTGGTTCTTTCCCTTCAAAAAAGTCAAAACTGTTAAAGTATATTTCCTATATCTCATAATAAGGATTTGGGAGAGTTGGTTAGTTCACTATTTTTTTTTTATGAATAACGAACTTTATTGAAGAAGAATGTATCTCATAACACCTATACAAATGCTATTCCAATTCATATATCATATCATATTTATTCAAACCAACCAAAAGGTTTAGAAGAAAATGAAACAATATATAATCTTACTGAATTAGATTTCGGTAGTCCAATTCATCAAGTAAATATGAACTCTCTTAATGAACTTGTCGAATTTATAATAGATAAAGAAAAACTAAAAGACAATTTAAAACAAAATCCTAATACAAAAATCTTTTCAATTCATTTTCGCAAATAGAACAACAACTAAAAGACTTATGGTTCTCTGATATGGAACAAAATATTAAAAATATATATATATACTTTTTTGAATGTTTAAAATTAAAATTTTCTACTAATTCAGTTCAATGATAAAATCCACCTTAAATGAATAGCACACATTTAAATGACAAACAATAAAATCTACCATTTCTCCTTTCAAATCCATAAAATACTCGAAAACAACCGCAATCCTTATAAAAAATGAAACTTTATTTTCCAATGCAATTCCAGCCTCCCAAAAGGATCTTTCACATATAATTAAACAAAATAATTACACCAATATTTATCTTCATACTATAAGACAACAAATAGAAAAATTAAATATATCAACTGAAGTTTCTACCTCTCACAACCTAAAACTCATTTCTTCAACACCTCGAACTCCTTCAATTTATCATCCTCCCAAGACCATAGATAAATCATTTTTCTTCCCAAAGAATCTCTTATACCAAACTCTTACTCCCCCTGCAACAATGAACAATGAATGTCTCATTGAACTTTCTAAACGATTCCATAATCCTGGTAAGAATACAAAACCAAATCTAAATACTTTACCCAAAGGTTCATACCTAGAAAATAGATCTCCAAATTCTACTTCTGAAAATTGTTCAAACTCCGAATCAGAAAAAGAATAATCAATTCCAATTCTTATAAGCTATCTCGACCTAAATACTACAAAACAAAAAATTACCATAGTAGACCAACGCATGTTGATCTACAAATCAAAGAAACAATTCCACACTACCAAAAATATGATGGGAATACAATATATGAATGGAACATAGATGGACAAACAGAATATCAAGTCAGAAATACTGTTCAATAAATGACAATCTCTGCAAATGTTTGCTACATCCATAGACATTCTCAAAGAGCTATCTGCTTATCCATAACTGTCGAATTCATAAGTCAATTATTCAGATGGTGGAATGATTATTTCACTCTAGCCCCAAGAGAACAAATTCTAAATGTTGTACAACTAGATGATAATGGATAACCAATTCTATTAGTCACAAGCCAAACCCAACAAGATTGTTTACCAACACTAATACTTAATCTATTAACCCATTTTATAGGTAGAGTCGACAAAATGAGTACAAAAAATAAAGAAATTTTAATGAAACAACAATGTCCTACCTTCTCTGACTTTAGATGGTATAAAGACATATTTCTTTCAAAACTTTACCAAATCGATAATTGTAGTCAAACATTTTGGAAAGAAAGTTCACATCTGACTTACCCAAACTCTTTGGAGAAAAAGTCAAGCAAAAACTAAAAGACTTCTATGGAACCCTTGATTATAATTATTTTTCATTTGAACAAATAATTCAAACAATAAATATGATCGTTCTCTAAATATGTTTTAATTTAAAATTACAAAAGCAATTGAAAAACCAAAAAGCTACCACCATAAGAGAATTAGGAGACTTTTGTTACCAATTTGAATATCAACCATTAATAGCACCATCAAAACTAAAATCATCCTCTCGCCTAACCTATTATAAAAAACAATTCAGATCAATGAAAAACTTTTTTAAATATTATCAAAGTTCACCACCAAAATTCTCAAAAAAGACTTTTCCACATAAATTTTGCAAATAAATGTCATCTAAAATCATTCAAGAAAAAGATTCATGAGCTAAAGATAGAAAATCAGAGTAATAATGAACAAACTCAATCTTCTAATGAAGATTGTCAGTGCCCTTGGCATCTACCAAACTATTCTACGTAAGAATGATATATTTCTTCTGTCAATGTCTTAACAAATCATCAAAAACTTTTCATAGAAATGATAAATAACATAGATGACGTCAATTTCAAAAACAAATTCTAATCCATCAAGAAAATCCAAAAAATCAAAGTCCTGAACCAAAATTTCATAATGTCAAAATTTTCTGGGCTATTCACAATGCAAGACATTTATAAAAGAATGACTACTCATCCAATCTCGGTTACACTTAACTCATTACAACATCAAATTAATGAATTAAATAATGAAATTCAAGTTTTAAAAACTCAATATAGCAATCTACAATCTAACTCTTCAATAGAGCATCCAATACAAATGCCGTAGATACAAATAAAGAAATGGAACAATTCTTGGGAGAAATCACTGAATACAAATTTAAAAAATGATACACTAAGATTTTTCTCAAAATCCCCCACTTTTCTACCAATTTCACAATTCTTCTTGATTTCTAGAGCAGATATAAACTATATACAAGAAGGCATCATACCAACTAAATACTATGAATATGCAAATTGTTCAATTTCTACAGCCACTGGTAATCACATATTACAAATTACAAATTAAACGATGCTTATATTTGTAAAAACAAAACTTGTTTCCCTGTCTTTTTTGTCATTGTTAAAGATTTACAACAATAAATGATATTAGGTACTCCCTTTCTTCTCCAAATCCAACCTTTCAACATAAATACAACTAGACTAAAAGCTATTAATCAAAACATTAGATTCAAATTTATTTAACCTCTTGAAACTGGGATAATACAACAAATAAAAACTCATTTACAAGCCAAAGAAGCTCAATTAAATTTCGTCAAACAAGATACTTATAATTTAAAAATAAATCAGAAATTAGAAACTCTTTATCTCAAAAAACAACCTAAAGAATTTTTAAAACATCTAATAAAAGATTGTTGCTCAAAAAATCATAAAGCCTTTAGTCATAAACCTAATATTACAAAACTAATCACTACAATTTTCTAAATTTGTTCATCAAAAATCTCTTTTCTAATTTCAAAGTCATATTTTAAATATGAGATTTAACTCTTTTTTTAGTCCAATATGTAGGAATATTGAAAGCTCATAATGATGATGATAAAACTATTAAAACAAATCATCATAACAACATTGCTATATGGCATAAAACTATTCTAAAATGACCAAGCAATGGAGATTTTACTATCTTTCTCGGATGGTACAGGACGAAGCTTCTTCCTCCACTCAAAAGGACAGCAAAAACCATAAGTTTTTCAAAAAAAATATGCTAATGGGGTCAAATTTAACAAAATTATTCTTAAACCTTCCCCAGATAACCAGAAATTCTATCAAACCAATCGTTTTGACTTAAAACCCAAACAACTTATTCTTCAAGACAATCAAGACAATCCACCATAAATAATTATTCAGCTTCTTGATTAAAAAATTCCCTAAGGCAAAACCACAAAAAGCAAAGTTATACCTCACAATTCCAAACACTCCTCTCAACTTTGGCTGAATACATTGCCAACACTGACCAACTTGATAACCAAATTTGTTAACTTTATATTAAAATGGAAAAGCTCTCTCAAATTTTCAAAATCAATTAACTTTTTTTTTCCAAACCATTCAACCAAATTCCCTTCTGTCTTCACCTCATTAACAATTTTTATCTTCCTATAAAAATGACGGTCTCACCCGGCTTACACTTCTTCCCCTTGACGTCCAAACCCTTATAACTTCAAGAAAATAGAGTTTGACCACCTACAAGAAGCTAGAGAATACTACTTTGGATTGGAAATCAAAAAATTACAATTGCAATCCTCCCACAATTGTTACTTATCTAGAAACCCAGAAATGTCCCCTTCACTTATTTCCTACATGTTAACGGATTTTAGGCTATATAGAGCTTTCTCAACAAAACCAACATCTCTTAAGCCTACTATCTAATTGCATCAAACAAAACATCTTTACTTGGTTCAATTTCTACCTAGCCACTATCTCTTATATCAAAATGTATTCAGTTGCACCAGAACAGGAAAACAATGGCCTCCAATACTATCCCACTTACCATTTGATCACCCTTTCCCCTAAAAGATACCCTATATGGTATCCCAATCAAAGAGAATATTCAAACTCTGAACATTTTATCAACAAAGTCTACAAGGCAGAAGGACTCTGCAATATAGTTCAAGAATGTCGTCAAGTTACCAATTACCAATGAAGATGAAGAATAGGAACTTCAAACCCTATCTTCCAAATTCAAATGCCACTAAGCCAATTAGCCACGTCATCATCAAATGCCACTAAGCCAATTAGCCACGTCATCATCAAATGCCACTACTTTGTCAAAATCAAAAGTCAAAGCAATCAGTCACATCACGTGTTCAAGTTTAAATGTCACGTCTTCTACAACAACTCTAAATCAAAGTTTGAAAGTCTCGCATCAAGTCTAATGTCACATTAGCGTCCAAAACCATGTCATCACCAATTTAAAAATATATATATATGGTTCTTGTCGCCTAAAAGCCATGTGAAATTCACGCGAATTCACATGCAAACATTGTAATATGTGTATAAGGTCATTCTATGTGTATGTAAATCCAAAAAATGTCAAAAAAGTCAAAAAACTCGGTCATAAATAATAATGAACAGTGTCTAACAGTGTCAAACAATACCCGTCAACAGTACCAAACAATAAAATGCAAATAATTCCTAAATCC
The DNA here is from genome assembly GCA_025762735.1 of Platanus orientalis. NCBI lineage: Eukaryota > Viridiplantae > Streptophyta > Magnoliopsida > Proteales > Platanaceae > Platanus > Platanus orientalis. Next base: position 4,655 of record JAOXJP010142180.1, on the reverse strand, counting down.
TCCTGTCTCCTCTTGAGACTTCTAAGGTTATGTACTATACCAATAGAAGCATCTTCAACCAAAGAATTCCATAGACTGATACTCAGCTTCAGCACTAAAGCTTGCAATCACATATTGTTTCCTTTAGGTTACAAAATTTCCCCAAGAAATATACAATAACCGGATGTAGACCCTGTGATCAATAACTGATCCAACCCACTCAAAATCTATAAATGCCTATATCCTCAAATGATTATGCTTTGATAATATGCCTCTCCTGTGTGATGATTTCAAATCCAAGCAACCTTGCAGATAGCCTCAATATGAGTTTTCCTAGGTGAATGCATAAACTAGCTATTATTGTTTGCAAAAAATTCAATGTCTAGATGGGTAGATGAAAGATAATTCATCTTTCCTACTAATCTTTCATTGTTACCAGTTTGGCCAACTTGATCATTTAAACCACAATTCCACTCAACTAGAGTGTACAACTTTAGCTTCAAAGTTCAGTCTTCATACGAAGATCTAGCATATACTTTCTCTAAGAAATGTATATCCCATTTCCCGTATCTAACACAACTTTAATTCCCATAAAATATTTTAACTCGCCAAGATCTTTAATTTCAAACTCCCTTTCCAAATATTTCATGAAATGCTGAACTTTTCCTATATCACCGTCAATTACTACTATTTCATCTAAAATAACAATCAGTTTGTAAATGCTATTTGGTGTTCATTTAACAAACAATATGTGATCAGCTTGGCTATGTGCATAATCAACCTTCTTCATAGCACTGCTAAACAGCTCGAAACAAACTTTGGGAGACTGCTTTATCTCATACAGCGCCTTCTTTAGCTGACAACACTTCTCTTCACCACAAAGGAATTGAAAACGAGATGGTAATCTGATATCACCCACTTCTCCCTAATCTTCATATAGAGGCACTTTTACCCATACTTCTGCTCCATTCTCCACCCATCTTCAATTCTCCTACCATCCATCTTTCATCTCTACCTTCACATACCACCATCTCTCTTGAACCACCTATCTGACAGTCGATCCTATGTTTCTGGTATCAAAGTCATTATCACTGTTAGTCTCCGGTCAAGGTACAAAAGTTATTTCAAAGTTTATTTTCCAAGAGTCTGTAATTTTATTTTCACGTTTAGTTTGTCAAGTATGTAATTTCCAAGCAAATGTTTATGTATATTTTCGAATTCCAGTTGTAATATATACACAAGTTTCTTTTCCAATTACTATATGTGCACTTCACTTTTACAAAATTCACACACTACGATGAATAGCCTTGGTGAAGATTGGCTATAACAAAACTTATAGTGGTTTGCCTGTAACATCTCCATGGTATATGCTCATCTTTTACTCCACTTCTTTAATGTTTGTTTACTTTTCTATTTATGTCTTTCATGTTTTGTAAATTATTTGCATTTTGGAACTAAGACAATCTACCCAAAACTAAACATTTAGGTTTGAGGCTTCCTAATCACGTAGTAAGACCTGCAGATGAAACTGTAAGCCGGACAGTAAATCGTTGACCAACCACTAGATCTAGGTCTAGATTGGAAAACCTTGAAACCCCAAAATGAAAAAAATTTATAAAAAATTTAAGAAAAAATAGAAAAGTCACCCTCCTCTTCTTACTTATCTCTACATTCAGAACCACTAGATACTATGTCAATAAAATATTGTGAAACACTTCAATTTGAAGAAATAAATCAATCCTTACAAAATTGGATGGTACTAAAAGTCCCCACAGACGAAATCTATCAAATAAGAAACCCAAAATTAGAATCAGATTATTTAATCAAAATTGTAGAACAAATCATGCCAATATGTCAAAACGCAGATAATATTCAATTATTGACTAACCAAATGATAAATAGATTAAAATCAAAATAAAATTATATACATTTCAGATTTAAACAAGTCGCCAATAAACTATTAACAAAATTATGATTAAATACTCATTCCCCAACATATGTAACACTGATGATAGACATTCAATATTGGATGACTCTTTAATAAGAATTGTTGAAGCTAGTCTACATGATGGACCAACCTTCTTCAATTGTTTTCCAAATTTCTCTCCTTAGCTAATAAATTAAACAATCTTTATGTTTAGGAATCCAAACTAAAGGTTTTGATATGCCAAATTCTGAAAATATAGCCCTAATTTACCAAAGCTATGAATTCTATAATCCCTAATATAAGCCTATGCAAATCAAATAAAAGAAACAATAACTTTATTTCTAATTAATTTGTAAAATAAAGTAATAACACCACAACCAATCAAATGAGATCAAATCAATTTTGAACCTACTTCGACAATTTCAAGGAAACATAAAACAAAACCCAAAGAAAATGATCAAATTCAAAATATCATAAAACATCCTGATAGAGCTGTTAGAATCAACTTTTCTCTAAAAAAAAACCAATACTGTAGAATCTAGGCCTTCATTATCCAGACTTTCTACTTCTTCAAACTCAGAATCTCGAAAATCATTTAAATCTGTTCTTACACATGTCGCATACTATTTGAACTCCAAATTCTATTCCAACCCATATAACATATCATGTTTATCTCAACCAACCAAAAGACCCAAAAGAAAATGAAACTATATATAATCCTACTGAATCTGATTTTGGTAGTCCAATTCATCAAGTAAATATGATCCCTCTAACTGAACCTGTCGAATTTATAGATAAAGAAAAATTAAAAGACAATTTAAGACAAATTCCTAATACAAAAATCTTGTTCAATTCTCTCTCAAATAGAACTACATTTACTAATTCAGTTCAAATGATAAAATCCATTTTAAATAAATGGCACACATCTAAAGGACAAACAATAAAATCTACCATTCCTCATTTTAAATCCATAAAATACTCAGAAACAACCACAATCCCTATAAAAAATGAAACTTTATTTTCCAATGCAATTCCAGCCTCCCAAAATGATCTTTCACACATAATTGAACAAAGTAATTACACCAATATTTATCTTCATACTTTAAGCCAACAAATAGAAAAATTAAATATATCAACAGAAACTTCTACCTCTCATAGTCCAAAACTCATTTATTCAACACCTCAAACTCCTTCAATTTATCATCCTCCCAAGACCATAGATAAACCATTTTCCTTCCCAAAAGAATCTCTTATATCAAACTCTCATTCCCCCTGTAACAATGAATAATGAATTTCTCACTGAACTTTCTAAACGATTCCATAATCCTGTTAAGAATACAGAACCAAATCTAAATCTTTTATCCAAAGATTTGTCCCCATAAAATAACTCTCTAGATTCTCCTTCTGAAAAAGTTCAGACTCAGAATCAGAAAAAGAACAATCCATTCCAATTCTTAACGAATTATCTAGACCAAAGTACTACAGCAAAACAAAAAATTATTATAATAGACCAACGCCTGTTGATTTGCAAATCGAAGAAACAATTCCACAACCAAAAATATTATGGGAATACAATATATGAATGAAACATAAATGGACAAATAGAATATCAAGTCAAAAATATTGTTCAACAAATGACAATCTAAGCAAATGCTTCCTACATCCATAGACATTCTCAAAGAGCTATCTGTTAATTCATAACTGCCGGATTCACAGGTCAGTTATTCAGATGGTGGAATGATAATTTCTTCTAATACCAAAAAAACCAAATCCTAAACACTGTATAATTAGATGAGAATGGTCAACCAGTCCTATCAACCACAGGCTAAACCCAACAAGATTGTTTACCAACACTCATACTTAATCTCTTAACCCATTTTATAGGAAGAATTGATGAAATTAGCAAAAAAAATAAAGAAATTCTAATGAATCTAAGATGTCCTACCTTATTTAACTTTAGATAGTATAAAAACACATTTCTTTCAAAACTTTACCAAACCGATAGTTGTACTCAGACATTTTGGAAAGAAAATTTTGTATCTAGCTTTCCCAAACTTTTCGAAGAAAAAGTCAAGCAAAAACTAAAAGATTTCTATGAAACCCTTGATTATAATTATTTTTTATTCAGACAAATAATTTAAACAATAAGTATGATCACTCTTCAAATATGTTTTAATATGAAATTACAAAAGCAATTAAAAAACCAAAAAGCGATCACAAGAAAAGAGTTAGGAGATTTTTGTTATCAATTTGGATATCAACCATTAATAGTCTCAACAAAACAAAAATCAACCCTTTGCCTAATCTATCATAAAAACCAATTTAGATCAAAGAAATTTTTTTCTAAATATTATTAACCTAAATTCTTAAAGAAATATTTTCCAAATAAATCAACTACTTTTAAAAACAACAAATGCTACAAATGTGGAAAACCTAACCATTTTACAAATAAATGTCATCTAAAAACATTCAAGAAAAAGATTCATGAGATAAAGATAAAAAAACAAGAGTAATAATGAACAAGTCCAATCATCAAATTGAATATTGCCAAATGCCCTTGGCATCTACCAAACTATTCTACAGAAGAATCAAATATTCCTTCTGTCAATATCCTAACAAATCATCAAAAACTATTTTTAGAAATGATAGATAACATAGAAGACGTCAATCTAAACAACAACAACAACAACAAACAGCCTTATCCCAACTATTTGGGGTCGGCTACATGAATCCTGTTACGCCATTTCGC
>JAOXJP010142169.1:0-13324 GCA_025762735.1 Platanus orientalis | reverse complement strand
GTCCAGCACCAATTGACTCATATGATGGATATAAATACTTCATGTTATTTATTAATGATCGATCTCGTGCTACTTGGTTATATTTGCTAAAATAAAAAACTGAGGTATTATCGGCTTTCAAAGATTTTTATAACATGGTGATTACTCAATTCAATGCTAAAATTAAGATTTTTAGCTTTGATAATGGTACAAAATATACCAATAGACATTTTTCTGAATATATTTACAGTTAAGGAATCATTATCAAACTAGTTGTGTGGGAACACCACAACAAAATGGTGTGGTAGAAAGGAAAAATCGCCACATCTTAAAAGTCACACGTGCTCTTATGTTTCAAATACATGTTCTAAAAAAATATTCGTCTCATGGAGTTTTGACTGCAATATATTTGATTAATCGAATTCCTAGTCGAGTAATCAATTTTAAGTCACCATTGAAAATATTGAGGAATCAAAAACCTGACATATCTCATTTGCGAGTGTTTGGTTGTGTCTGTTATGTATACCAGCAAGCAATCCATTGTGATAAGTTGGATGCTTGATTTATCCGATGTGTATTTTTTGGGTATTCTTTCACGAAGAAAGGATACATATGTTATGACTTGAGATTTCAAAAGATTATTGTTTCTTGTGATGTTCAATTTGTTGAATCTGAACATTTTTTTTACACAGAAAGTGATTCTAGGAATTGGTCCCAAGGGGAGTACTTAGCTAATCTGGTATTGCTTCCAACTATAACTAATGTCTACATGTCTTCAACGGAGAATGAAGCAACAAATGAAGCAACCCCTATAATTAATGCTGAACCTCTAGCCCAACGAAGTTTGAGTAGAGAAACTCGCATTCTAAAAAGAATGAAGGATTTTCTCACTTATCACACCATATCTTATCCTATGATAAATTATTTGACGTATAATAATGTTAATTCCTCTTATTTTTCTTTCATGAGTGCAAGATCTAGTGACTAAGAACCAAAGAATTTTTGAGAAGTTAATTCCAATCCAGTTTAAAAAAATGCTATGGAAGAATAATTGCAGGCTCTTAATAAAAATAAAACATGGGATATTGTTAGATTGTCTCTAGGAAAGAAAACAATTGGGTGTCGTTGGGTGTACAAAACAAAATATAAGAGTGGTGGAATTGTAGAACGTCATAAGGTAAGTCTTGTTGCTAGAGGATTTACTTAAACTTATGGAGTAGATTATAAAAAGACATTTACATCTGTTGCAAAAATGAATACATTTCGAGTTCTCATATCTTTAGCAGTAAATCAAGACTAGAAATCACACCAGATGGATGTTAAGAATGCATTCTTACATGGTGATCTAGAAGAATAAGTTTATATGGGTATACTACCTAGCCACCCACAAGAATCAAAATTCGGTTTTATGTGCAAGCTGAAAAAGGTTATTTATGGGCTTAAACAATCACCTCAAGCCTAGTATGCTAAGCTTAGTTCTGTTCTTCTGATTAATGGACTAAAAAGGAGTGTCGCAGACCCTTCTTTATTTGTCAAAAAAGGTATGTCTGGTACTACCATTGTTTTGGTTTACGTTGATGATATTTTAATCACTGATGATTATCAAGATGAAATATCAAAGCTCAAGACTTGTTTATATAATTGATTTGCTATCAAAGATTTGAGAATTTTGAATTATTTTCTTAGATTAGAAATTGCCTATTCACAAAAGAGCATATTTTTTAATCAAAGAAAGTACGTTTTGGACTTGTTACAAGAGACTGAAACATTGGGGTACGACCTATAGACACGCCTACTGATAGTAGTGGTAAGCTTGGTAGTGATGGTGAGTTATTCTCTAATATTGGTTGTTTTCAAAAACTAGTTGGAAGACAAATTTATTTAACCATTACTCGGTTTGATATCTTATATGCAGTTAGTTTGGTTAGTAGATTTATGCATGCACCAAGAGTTCATCACATGAATGTTGTCAATAGAATTTTACAGTATAATTGAAATGTTCACCGAGAAGAGGTATATGGATGCGTAAGAATGGACACAATTCCATTACTGCCTACACTGATGTTGATTGAGTTGGGTGTCCAATTGATCGCAGATCTATAACAGGGTATTGTACCTTTGTTGGAGGTAACCTTGTAACATGGAAAAGTAAGAAACAAAGTGTTGTTGCACGATCGAGTGCAAAAGCAGAATATAGAGCAATGACTTCAACCACTAGTGAAGTAATTTGGCTTTGAGCTTTATTAGAGGATTTAGGTTTTGGTTCTTCCCAACCAATAGAAATGTTTTGTGACAATCAGGCTGCAATACACATTGCTTCTAATCTAGTCTATCACGAGTAAACTAAGCTCATATTGAGGCAGATTGTCATTTTGTTCAAGAAAACTTGCAAGTTAAAGTTATTTATACTCCTTTTGTTTGCAATGCTCAACAACTGGTAAATATTTTCACTAAGGGACTATCTGCTGCTAAGTTTCAAAAGAAATTGTCCAAGTTGGGCTCTGTCGATATCTTCGCATCAACTTGAGGGGGAGTGTAGGTGGCAGAGAGATTTTTGGGATGATTTCTTACTATTCATATGTTGATATAATTTGGAAGGATTTCTTACTATTCATAGGTTGATATGATTGATTACGTTTTCACCTTTGGACTTTCCCATCCAAGATGTTGCTAAAATGAGGTACTCCATTGTTGGCATCTCTTCTCATTGTAATTCTTTATATAGGTGCTGTAATCTCCATTGAGACATAATGAATAAAAATCTTCTCTCTGTTTCTCCATGGTTTTTTCCCTTCGGGGTTTCTACAAAAGCAAGTAGTATGGATATTAGAAATTGCTTTAAGATCTAGACATTAAAATGGCAGAACAAAATTGTTTCAAACAGCAGATGATAATGATGTAACTTTCAAGCAAAGGATTCGTTTCTGTTTCAAAGCTCTCTTTTCTTCAATAGTGTAAAATAAAAAAGAAGTTTGTGTTTTGCTTCTTTTTTTTTTTCTCTTCAAATTTCATGAGATGAACTGACTTGTGCGGTCGACACTTTGTGCCTTTCTTTATCAGATCCTGAGGGAGCGGAAGCACGAAGTCATCCAAAATAACTACCTTCTTCCATTCGATCTTATTAAGATGATTGTTGATTACGTAGAAGAGCTTTTATAAAATAACAACCTTCAGATTAGAAGACACAGATTTGTTAACGACACCAGGGAAAATTATGTATGATACACGGGTATGGTTTTAGATATCTGAAAAGAAGCTCTGTAGTTGATGATTCCTCGCTCAATTTCATCATTAAAGTGTCCTTCTGATGCTCTGATGACCACCCGCACCCAGGTTGCTTCCCTCAACTCAAACAGGCCCATGTGTGGAATATGTATGACGAATCCATTAGAATATTATTAATTACCAGTGCCATAACAATGCCGGGGGATTCCGAAAAGTTGCAGGGACAAAGCCATCCTTTTATGACCAAGGCCGTTTTTCTTTACAAGGCAAAACACTAAAAACCACTAGGGATTTAATGTGCATATATTTTACCACCTTAGACCTCTATTCTGGATTAAGACATTTATGGCATCTCAGGCCTTTGACCTGCGATAAGTAGAATAGCACTGGCTCTACACATGCCTTCGAGTAAATTGTCTAACGCAATTCTCACACCGACCTCTCTATGGAAGTCCCATAAGTTGAGCAAGAGAAGCCTCCAACCACTACAAGCAACTATTTCATTATCTATAACTATTTTATCTCTTGCTTCTTACCACTGTCTATTTTGGATGTCGCTACTCTTCTTCACATGCTTCCCACCTCCTCCTTCCACTGATGCCGGTCTCTAGGTGTTTCTTAAAACTCTGTTTGCTACAATTTCCGGTTTCTAGGTGCTTCATACTTGTCTGTCACAATGCTTGTTAAAGTATGTCAATGTTAAAGCTTCCTAGTTGCTTTTGGTGCCAGATACAGTACTAGCAAGCTTGCCCTTATACAACACACGGACCTTTCACATTTTTACCATGTTGTGTTGGTTCTCAAACTTGCTCCCATGTCATATGTGGACCCATTACCACACTAGGGGTGACATGAGAAGACAAAAAAATGGTGGCATGAGGATCGGGCATCATCAGACAAGCATGCACCCCATACTCAAGGTTGTGCACGTCCTCTAGTATTAGGACTATATGATTATCTCTTGTTCAAATTAATGTTTGGCCTTGAGAATAGTAGATTCATTGGCTGACTGATCGTACGGGTCTTCTACGAATCTACCCCGGTGCTACACATAAAGATACATGTGATCATATGGGGGTTTTCACCCACTCATTCATCATTTGTTTCTGTTACATTCTGTGTGTGTGGAGGGGGGTCTATAAAAACTCCCCTACCACCTCGTTTGAGACCCACAAAAATTTGTATGTAAAATAAACATTCAAACCATGAAATCTTCCCTAGTTTGAGAATTTCATTTTTTACCTAGTTTTTTAATAGCATAGATGAATACAATGATTTTCAAATATAAGTGATAACTACCCGCTTCCAATAGCTACATCCATGACTTGGGTCAAACTTATTAAATGAAAAAAAATGAATATAAATATTTATATTAATGATAAAATTATATTTATTATCATAATTATTAAAAATAAATTATGTTGTATTAATAATTATATGAATGGACAAATATATTATTTATTATTTGATTCTTATTCTCAATTTATATGAATAGAATATAAATACAATAGTTTATAGTTAAATGATAAAAATGAAAAGTTATGATTATAAGTATTTGAGAGAGAAAGAGGATTTGTTCAGGGATCGTCGTCATTGTTGTCCACAGTAAAAGAGCAAGGCTACAAATTGGGCCAGCTCGTCCTAATTTGTTAAGAAATTTTCAAACTTAAAAATTTAAAATGTGGGCTGAGTTTGAACTTGGAACTAGTTTGGGCCCAGGGACTATAGTTTGGTCTAGGCTCAAGTTGACATTGATTTGGGGTGGCCAGACCCAATTTGTAGCTCTAAGATTATTGTTATTATTTTGATAAATTTATAATTTGGAGCCCTAAACTAAGATGATGGTGGCAAAAATAAGGAAAAATAATTGACAATTTTCAAACCTTTCTTTTAATAAAAGACAGATTTTAAATCCAAATACACAGGGGTAGTTCACATGAAATAAAATGGGCAAGGGTTAGATGAAATTTCAAATTCCCACCCATTTTATTATGTGAAAAGATGTTTTGTCCAGCATGGCGTCCATGGGGCACATGGGATAAAATGGACAGGAATTTGATGAAATTTAAAAGTCCTACCCATTTAATGGGAAATGATGTTCTGTCCAAAATTTGGTGTCCAGGACATCAGGGGATGTCATATGGAATAAAATATGTGGCTAATGCATTTTTTTGATCATGGTAAATACATTTTATTCCATATGATGGTCCCTGGTGTCTCGGACACCATCCCTAGACACCAAGTCCTGACAACATATTTTCCCTCATTTTATTTCATGTGAAGCCCTATCGTGTCTTGGACAGAATATTTGGACTCTTTTATTCCATACGACGTTTCCTAGTGTCCTAGATACAAAATCCTGGACAGGACATTTGCTCCCCCATTTTTTTAAAATATTTATTTGAGAAAAGATGTTCCATCATGATGTACTTTCATCCCCTCACAGGCGGTGTGGGCTTAGGCACTTTTTGTATTTGGTCACACCCCATGTGAAGCCGACCTTTTTTGGGAGGAATCGCAATAATTGAGCAAGACTGAAGGAACCTTTGGACCTTCTGGGCCCTGGGTGGATCACAAATGAGCGGTAGAGAGGCTGGAAGTGTGGAACTCCTTTATTTCCTTCGCAAGCAAGGTATCACCTTGACAGGTCTGATATCAAGTGCGACACCCCCCCTGATGGGACACTCAGGAGGGGGAATCAAAAACCTCCAAAAAGTGAATTGATTCTGCCCTCCAAGTGTCCCATCAGGGGGCGTGGCACATACGATTTCATCCCCTACCATGTCAGAGTTGTTATGTTTTTTTGTTTTTTGTTTTTAAAATTAAAGAAAATTGAGGAAAACAGAAAAAGAAGTGTTGCCAGCGGACACCCACTTCAGTGTGACTGTAAAAAATACACAAAATATTTAAGACAGCCAAATCACATTAGGGCTATGAGATGGTGTCGCCATAATTTTTAATCTTGATATGTGTTACGTTGCACACAATTGCTCCTTTAAGAATGATTATCTGTGTTGACACAGACCTCTATTACCGTGCATTGATTGACACATGTTGCGTTTTTGAATTTGGTGTCCCTTTAAACACCTACTTTTTCATCTGAACACATTTTTGGACGTTAACGCCAAACACAATACATGTGAATTTATCATTCATCATACACACTTTTTCATCACAGAACATTTTCATACATTACGGGATATTAATAATTGTGGAAGATCCTGAACCCCCTATCATAAGGGGGAGGATTGTGTCCACTCCCTTAAAAACTGTTTACCTCTGCTCCCCAGCAGGGGTGAGCACATCAGCACTGAAGAGTGATTTACACTTTTTTTGGGGGGGAAGGAGTGTACATTTTTCCGCACTGATGTGCGAACACATTCCTCTTTGAAGTAATAGTGTATGGTGCTCGAGATCCTCTATAGTGGAAGCCTATAGCTATTACCACCGGTTGACATGTGTCATTTACAAGGGTGGCAATACCAAAAAAAAAACCCATGCTATTTTAGCACATGTTTTGTTACATTTACCCCTATAAATATCACATGCCAGCCAATGGTGATAGCTACAGGCTTTGCTACATGAGATTCTGACTCTAAGCAATTTCTTTATGCATTTAAAACTTTTTAAATACCTTACATATCCTCTTGAATCTGGACCACATAGCAGGATTTGTTATTGGACTGGAATAAAGGGCATTCATGCTAGTAAAAGGTTGGATATGGATGACAAGTGTATACTACGTCCTCATTGAATAATACCTTTCCATTTTCTTCCAACAAGGCACCATATTTGTACAAAATTGATTGTAGACAGCTACCAATGTTTCTGCATATGGTATTGGGATGGAACTGTCAAATAATTGGAAACCATTGATTTTGAATTATCTCCAGTCTAAATGGACAGTATCACTCCATTGCCAATTAGTACATGACATGTGGCCTAACAAAGGTAATTAGAGTGATATATATGAGTCAAATGAGGGTATTATAGTAAATATACAATGGTTAAATATTTGTATATTTATTAATGCACCCTTTTGTCAAACATCTTGTCACACTGGGAATAGAGACTGGAGTAGTACTTGTCCATTCAGACTGGAGATATGTGAAATTGAAACGATTAGACCACCTGACAGATTGTCCTGTCATTTCACATCATTCAAACAGCATTGAAAGAGAGTATATGTTTTGTGACCAAATATGTTACTGTGATCATGTGTGACTGTATTATAGACCGAAAAGTGGGTTCATAAGGGTAGAAGCGTAAACATACGTTCAAATAATAAAACGGGTGTTAAAAAGAAGCCCCAAATTCAAAAAGCACGTCACCTGTCACAGCCTGTGGTACATAGCACACAAAGTAACACCAATTTTTGGTCACACACAAAATTCAAATCTTCTCTCAGTGAACTATCGGGCCTACCTTAAAAAAAGCCATCCATCGAAAGAATGTGAAGTGTGGGTGTGGGACGCAATTCTGAAGACGGAAAGCGACTGAGGGAGAAAGAGATGTGCACTGTGCAGAGATTATAATTCCTGGCGGGAAATTGAAGGTTGTTTGTTCTGTTACTTGCCCGGATTGGTTTTTTGTCAAATATTTGAGTTTCTCAGAGAAAGAAGGAAGGGGTGACGGGGGGTTGAGAACCCATTAATGGCGGATTCATCACGTGGGCCTGGGCCTGCGAGTTTCTTGACTCAGGCGAACGCTTTGTTTAGGAAGAACCTCACTTTCCAGGTCTTCTCTGCAATTCATTCATTCTCATTCTCTTTGAGATTTTACTGGGGTGTGGTTATTAGTTTGGTTCATACTCGTTTAATTAGATTTTGTTTTCTTCTTCTTCCTAGTTTTTAATTTTTTATCATGTGGTTTAATAATTCTTTAGTGGGTTTGGTTGATTTTCATGTTTAACCTTTTATTTCATTTTAATTTTGAATTTGATGTATGTCCTTGCCTTCTCCTTGGAGAAGTGCCCAATAGAACTTATTTTGAATTTTATGAATAAGATGATTTCTTGGTAATAATTGATGGTTAGTCCTTAATTTGAGTCATCTATTGGTGACCCAGTTTCACTACTCATTATTCTTTAATTTTTTTTATTACTGCAATTTTACAAAGGCAGTTTGTGGATTAGTTATCTGCTCATGGAAATGAATATATAGGGAAATGGGGGATACTTTGGACTTCCAGAGAGGAGCAGGTTAAAGATGCTATTTAACCAGATAAATTCGTTCCGTGTTATACTTAAAGAGAATTTCCTTTTGATTGACCATTAAAACTGGAATGGAATGGAAGCAGCTGAATTTCTAGAGATAAGGATTTAGATTGGCTGACACTTTTTTTTTTTTTTTAATAATCCCATGAATCATGGTAACTGTCTTTAAAGTCTCAGAGGATTGGACAGCATGGTTCCAAGGAATTTGTCTTATGCTGGATTGATTTAGTGAGTCCTGATAATACATTCACTGATACATTTTATAATATATTCTCTTCTGTTTCTTTTGCAGAAACGGCATCTCTGGACAAATGTTGGGCTCATTTCATTTCCACTTTTTCTCTGTTTGCTGCTTGTTACCATCCAAAGTTTGTTGAAAATAGAAATGGATAAATCTAAGAACAAATGCGGCTGCGCATGTATTGATGCAAATGGAAATGGTACATGTGAGACCGTGTGTGGGATAGAGTACTCGAATTTGGATCAAGCGGCCGCTTGTCCAATTCCTAGCCCCCAGGAATGGCCCCCTTTGTTGCAACTACCAGCTCCTGAATATCGTGCTGTGAGGACTGATTTTATTCCATTTACAGACTTGCCAGATGAATTGTGCAGGAGTACAGGATCCTGCCCTGTAACTATACTTCTTACTGGGGTTAATCAATCTTTTGGAGAAAGTATGCTTCTTTCTCATTGTTCTTTATTACCTTTCTTTCTTATTTGTTCATCTGATCCAAATGGGAATCAAATACTTATATTTATTATATCCTTCATACATCCTATAGGTTTGGGGCAGAGTTTTTTCACAGGTTCTTTCCCTACAAATTCGACTGGTATTTTGAATGACTTAGCGAATTTTCTCCTGGTGGGGTTTTTTTTGTTTCCCTCTTTTATTTTATCATTAAGTTAACAATATTGGCTTTTAATTATCTTTACCCCATGTTTTCCAGGTGCTAATATGGATTTTGATAATCTTTCAGGGATCAGACTCAATGCCCGAATCCACTAATTTCATTGAGCCAGCTGTGACCTCAAATCGTCCCATTTACATCATTCAATCTCAGTGTAGACCAAACTTTACACTTTCTGTTCCAGTTGGGATAGCATCCACTTCATTGCAGCTAGGTATAGACATTTTAACTCTTTTAATCATGATTCTTATGGCTTTTACCCAATTTAACACTTCCCAACTTTTAAGGTTAGGCATGCCTAGGCGTGTGTATTAGGACACAAATCCTCAACTTCTTATTAATAAAATCCATACTCATCTCGAAGCTGGAAAGATCTTTGGACTGATCCATGAAATTCTTTTGGGTCACAGAAAAAAATGCAAATAGTCTTATAAGAAATTCAATTAGAACATTAAGCCGACTGTTTGGAATCTCTAGATGATAGTCCGGTTCAAATTTTTGGCATTTGAGATCTTGCTGGTGGGACCTAATAAGTTATGACCCGACACCCTAAGTATGTGCCATTTACAATGTGCTGTTCTCACTAGGCTGTTGCTTTACCTGATGAGTATCTCATCTCCAATTATTGGTGTTTGGTATCAAGCTTATAGCTCAATTGTCAATGTAATGCACAGCAACTGTGTGGTCTCAATTTCAAATCTATCTAGGGCCACTGATTTCTTGTAAAAACACCCTTTTGATTTTTTTGGGGGGATTGATTCAATATAGTGAGGTTCTACAACCAGGATGATACACGCTAAGCAGCTGATATAAATGATTCCAATCCAACAAGTTTTGCATATAGGTGTACAATCTTGGATGTGGAGTCTCATATTCTATTTATGCTGAGAGAAAGGATTCCAAAACAGTGGCTTTGCACAGGAAAAAGGTTTTCTAGGTGGGGCACCTACATCTCTTCTCTATGTGACCTTGTATTCTAACCTTGTAAAGAGATAAAATGTGGCTGATCTGGATGGTCCATCAGACAGGGATCCTTTGAATTTGTTACATTCACTTCTCCTATATATGTTACTATTTGTTGGACATTTACCCTTGTAATACCTGGCACTGAAATTTCAGTTTTTTTAATTATAAAATTCCTTGTTTTTGGGATGAAATTTACCAGATGAGGAGAGGGTGACATGGCCAGCACATGGAGCCCATTTGGGCTTCCAACTGAGCTGTCACGTGGAAGATTCATGGGTCACTTAGATCTCTATGATAGTGGCTCACATAGAAAACCATTTATAATCTTTTTATATGGAATTGCTGAATCTTTGCTGTTTTTTTTTGACTTGTATTTAGAGGTAAGATGTGTGCAAGGTCTAAGTTTATGGCGCAATAGTTCTTCTGAGGTAAATGATGAGCTGTTTAAGGGTTATCAACGAGGGAACCATCAGGGGAAGATTAATGAGATTGTTGCAGGTTCTGTTGCTTGACCTTCTTGTAATTTCAAATGTTTGATGTGATTTTTTTTGTTCTGTTTTGTTTTATGGGGAAAGATCAGACCTAAAAATTAAAATTTTCTGGCAGCTTATGATTTCCTAGACTCAAACGAGGATAACTTTAATGTGAGTATATGGTACAACTCGACCTTGGGGAGTAGATTGGTGCGGGTGCCACGCTCAGTGAATTTGGTACAGATCCTAAACTTCATAACGTTACTGTTTGTCTTGTGGTTATTAATCTTTATCTGTGCTAAAAATTAAACTTAATTAGCTTTAGTTATACTTGGTTCTGTTAGTATCTAATGTATTGGTCTGCTAAGGAGGTGCGGAGTCATTTCTTGAATTCAAGATTCTGATTTATCCTAGTGTGAGTAGCAGTTTTTTATATTGGATATGTGATTGGCAGTTGAAGTGGTGAACTATTTGCTCTATTAGTTTGGTGAATGATAATTATGAATGATAATTAATGCCCCATGGCACTCACCAAGGTGCAGTTGTTACACCAAAATCTACAACAATCTTGGTTATTATGATAAATTAGCTCGTTAAATTATTTTACTTTAACTCTTTATTTTAAAAATATAAAAAAACTATTAATTCTCTTCTTAGCATCCTATCATGATATTTATATATAACATGATTCAAAGAGCTGCCGTGCATGGTCCACCCCTGAACTGCTGGATTCAAGAAAATTGATGCAGTGCAAGCATGGACTAAAATGTTTGCTCAATGATTTAAAAAGCTTCTTCGCATGGATACAACTGTGCAAACAACCCCAAGAGCTTTGTATCCATTTCTCCTATTAGTACCTTGCCCTTGTATTTTAGCATATGCATCCACGCCTGCATAGTCTTGAGGGGAGGATGGATTAGAAGGTCCAAGAAAAACGGTAACCATGAAACCTTCAGATACTTTTTCCTTTATCAAAATATTACCTGATCTTGTATTTGGTTTGCATACCTTCTATCACAAACCTTTAGTTGAGTTGGGATTAGAAGATCCAAGGAGTAACTACAGTACCCAATGGTACAAGGAGAAGGGTAATCATGGTGTTTTAAATATTCTAATGTCACATTTTTTGGGAACTACTTCTGATAGCTGATTTTACTATACTGATTTTACCTTCATAAGGGCATTAGGGCAACTTCTTACCAGGACCCAAGAAATATTTGGTGTCATTGTAGAAATTTGGTTCATTAAAAGACGGATGAATCGGTTAGATTCTTCACTGATGGGGTGAGGGGGAATTAAAGATATTAAAAATGCAAAGAATAATGCTTATAATGAGAACATCCTTGCACCAACAGTATTTTAGTGAAGAATAATATGGACAATGTTGTCACGTTGTGCAAGATTCAAAATGTCGGTGTTGGTGGAAGTGTGGGTAGGCCAAAGTAAGACATGTTAGAAATGTTGGAAATGTCGGGAAGAAATATTGTAAAAACTGTGGAAACTTATGAGGCATATTCTAATCTAAATGTGTAAATATAAGGAAACAAATAGATTCATTATGAATGATATCTTATTTTAATACATAACCATAGCTTAATTAAGTACATAATACACTTGTATCATAATATTCTTGATAAATACACATGCATTCATTAGGATTTGATGCATCATAATTGACAAACAGATTATAACTGAACTGGATGAACATAAGATGAACAAATTAGATTCTTTTCCTCTTCTTCTTTATTCTCTTCTTCTTCTTCCTCTCCTTCCTCATTTTATGTCCCTTGGAATTTATCATTTTTCATAAGTTTTTTAATACACTACGAAGAGAAAATATTCACTTGACACATTGACATTGTATATCATGTCGGCTGAAAAATTATTTTTTATAATGTGGTTAATGTTTTCTATTGGTGTTAGTAATGTTTCATGTCAGTCTTACTTGACATCGACATCTATTGGGTGACATTTAAGACATTTCCAGACATTTGAAACCATGAGGTTGTGTTCATTTGTTTTCTACATTAATGTCCCTCTCCTTTCTAAAGGATAATCAAATGACTGCATAAAAGTCCAAAGATGAGTAGAACTATGAGTCTTCATTGACTGTATGTGAATTGTATATAAAGTGGGTTTGGTGCTTGAGGAATTGATGTAGAACAAACTCCACAAGCAGTTTTGTGAGTTACATACAAGAAGGGCAAAAAGCTCTACTAGAAATCATGAGCCCCGAGAATGGAATTGCGTGAAATTTGGTGAGCTTAAGCGAAATTTCGCGAGGATCAAAACTCACCGTTTCACTATGAGTACCGCCACTTTTCGCATAAATTCCTTCATTTAGGCCCTCAAATAAGCATTTTTGCTATTTTTAGTAATTTTCCTTTTCGCTATAACTTTCTATTTAGAAGTAAGAATAAGATTCTGTTTGTTTTGGGTTGTTTCTTAGTGATAGTAGTATTTGATTTTGTTATTATTTCAATTTTTGGTAAAATTTACCAAATTAGCCTAATTTCATGCCTAACACGAATTAGGGTTTCTTTTCTCTATTTAAAGCA
>JAOXJP010142148.1:0-13325 GCA_025762735.1 Platanus orientalis | reverse complement strand
GAGACAGGTATTTGAAGTTCAAGGGTGTCTAAGATCTGACTATATTTCTGTATTGAACCCATATGATTCCATTAATTAGTCCAAGTCAAAATTTGGGTGCTGACAATTACTACATAACGATGCTATACAAATATGTCCACATATCTACTCTCATATTTAGAGTTAAAACCGAAAATGCAACAAAAGATGCTTGAACTAACTTAATGTACATATATGGAACTATGGAATTCAAAATATTTCGAACTCATTTACAAATAAGAGATGAAGCATTATGATCCAAATACTTCAAAATCTATATATGAATCTATAGAAAACACTTTACAAATATTTCGAAGAAAACATGGACAAAATTGACATGTTTAGGCAACCAAAACATTCAAATAGACATGAATATCAAACATAGACATATGGATTCTAAGATCTTAGCATGAAAAGCATAGAATCACATGCAAAACAACATGGGTAAACAAGGAGTAATGAGATTTTAACAAAATAAACCATAGGTATGTGAAATAAAGCCATAAACATGCTATAAACCTTGAAATCCATGGAGATTTAAACATAAAACCATAAAACAATGGAGAAGAGATTATAGATCTAAGAACTTAAGGAAAAAAAAAACAATATACATCATATAAATCTACTTTACCAACCAAATCCATAGAGTTTAGATCATAAATCTCCCCAACCAAAGCTCAAAAATCATTAGAACTAAGATATTATTGGAGAACACATATGTATTCTCTATATAATCACTTGATTTGCTTCTTCAAAATTCATATAAATCAAACTGTAAAACTTAAAAAACATAGATTAAAGATCACATTTCTATGAACCTAAGAGTAGAAAAAACATGTGCATATCTTATATATCCACTTACAAAGCTTTCAGTTCTTTGAATCAAGAATCTCTCCTTCCAAAACTTCTTTTCCCTTGAGTTTCCTCTTCACAAGATACTCCAAACACTCCTTTATTGTAAGAAAATGGTGTGGAACACCAAGATCAGTAAAATCTAGTGAAGAACTAAAGGGCAAAGTCTCCCATTACTTACCTTGCCAAATTGGGGGATTTCTTTTCCCTTTTCTCCCAAAACCTTCTATCATTCTTTTCTTTCCTTTTTTTTTTTTTTTGTTTTGTCATTAGGTCTAAATAGGGTAAACTTGTGGTTTTGAGTCATCACACATGTGGTTCTACACGAGTGGGGGGCAAAATTTTGAGTTTACCCCCATACATTTTCATATTTGGAAACTTAGGTCCCGTATGATCGATCATGGACTATGATCAATCATGAGTCCATGATCGATCAGGCAATGTTAATTTTTCCATAGATTGAAATTTTCAATCCATGATCGTTCAGACAATGTCTGTTCTTCCTAATCTCCAATTTTAGGCCTCCATGATTGATCAGGGTTACTCCATGATCGATCATGATAGTGGATTTTTTCATTTTTGTGGATTTTCCACTTTTGTTTATCTTCTTTGATTCTGTTCTTTTTCCCACACTTTTCTTTCCATTTCTGTGATTTATTTATGTCCTACGAGAACCAAAATTAGTCCTCTTGCTTGCATACACATGTTGCATCCTTAATGAACATAAATTTAACAGTTTTATGTTCTATGATTACTATAAGTAAATGCAGTGTGTTACAATATTGGCCTGGACTTCTCTATGATTTTGAAAGGTTCCATATTTGTATTACAAAGGACAAAACCCATGCTAGCTCAAAGTTTCCTAGGAGAAGAACACCATCAAAATTTAGCTTTATTTTGTCTCTAGTTGGAGGTTGCCAACTTATTGCTACATTCCTTTCCTTTTCCTGATCTTGGAACAAAATCTCTATTTCCTTTATCATTCTGCTAGCACTAGACATGATAGTCCATATTCAAATCCTTATTTTAAAATATGATTATATTTCTATGTTTCTAGATATGTAAGTACTTTTATGATAATACTTTCACACAACAATCTTCTATATTTTTTATTTAAACCATCCATATAGAACCATTCCCTAACTATTCTTTAAAAGTTGGTTCTCCATTATCAAATTCCTCATGGTTAAAGATGAAGCATACCAATTTTTTCAATTATTGGACAAGTAATTAAATTATGTAAAATGGATTCCTCCAATTCTTTACACATTGGGCATCTTTGTTCAATACTAAATTTTCTTTAACTTAAATGATCTCTTATTGAAAGAGCATTATCGCATGCTTTCCAAATGAAATATTTGATCTTTTGGGGTACATTTAAATGCCATAATTTATTCCATAGGATATCCTGTATCCCTTCATTTCTATTATTTTGGGATGCTTTTCTTGAAGTTCGTCGATTTGAATTATCCATATTTATTGTGTTACTACCACATCATTACCCCTATTATTCCTACTACTACTACTACTACTACTACTATTATTATTATAAACAACAACAACAACAACAACAAACAACCCTATCCCAACTACTTGAGGTTGGCTACACGAATCTTATTTGTATCCCAACAATTCCGTCAATGTTTGTATCTTCAGACATTGCTAGTCCCAAGCCCAGATAAATGAGGAGGGTTGCGTTAGTCCAAAAGCTGGCATAAAAACCCACTCAAACCATTTAAATATTATTATAAATAGTTCAATTATTATTATTATTATTTATAAAATAAATATTATCATCTTTTCCTAAGCTTATTCCAGTCCCTCATTAATCTCAATAAAATATCCTGACTTTACTTTATATTCTCCTTTTTTGGTCATAATTCTAGATAATTTTATCACTATGGTCATTAGTGCTAATATATATCTTGTTTATTTCATTAATTTCTTCTTCCATAATTATATCTCTCATCATTTTAATATTCCACTCTCCTTGACAATTTCTGACATCACTTACTTTTTCTATTTGGCATCCTACTGGTTTAATACTAAGGATTTTCATATCTCTTAGAGTTTGTATCCATTATCTTCCCAGAAATTTATCTTTTACCCATTCCATCTAATACATTTTCCCCCAATAATTCTCTCATTTTTATTATGCTCTTCTAAGCCTATGAACTATTATTTACACATTTACATTTTAGGACTATTTTTAGGGAAATAAATTGACTTTAAGAATTTTACCCATAATGCATCTGGGTTATTTATAATTCTCCAAGCTTGTTTTGCTTAAAGCCTTGTTAAACTTATGGAGATTTCTAAAACATAAATGCCCGTCCCCTTTATTTTTTCTTAGAGTTTTCCATCTTACCCAATTGATCTTTTTTTGTTTTTTGTTTTTTCTCATTTTCTTTTTGTCTCCACCAAAAACTTCTTTGCCTTTTATCAATATTATTGCACAAGCTTCTTGGTAATGAAAAACAAAACATAACATAAGTTGGCGAGGCATTGGCTACAACCTTCATGAGGACTTCTTTTCTTGTTTAGTTCAACATTCTCTTTTTCCATCCTTGTATCCTATTACTGATTCTATATTCTATATAAGACTTTTTTTTTTAAATGAGGAATATATAAGGGGAAATTAGGTCTCCTTGCCTAAGATCTCTACTAGGACTCCATTGCTCACTAAGTGTACCATTTATTAGTATTATGTATGAAATTGAGGTTACACATTTAATTGTCCATCCTATCCACTTGTAACTAAATTCCATTTTTATAAGATTTTTTTCCAAAAAAAGTCATCTAGACACAAATTTCATGTGTATTTCCGCAACACGAAAGATATGAAACAAATTCAATAAATGAATCTTTATATTAAAATAAATGAAATACAAATATTTGATTTTACACTCTTATACAGAAGAATAAAACCTCTGATTCTAGTTGATGGAATCCAAGGGTTTGACGGCATGTTTCTTGGATTCAAGTGTTGATGGTGCTTGATTGTAGGAGATCAAATTCTTCTCGGGGTTTCGTGCTTGATCTGAAAAGGAGAGAACCACTGCTAATCTTGCTCTCAGGGCCGAATTTATGGTGTATTTTTTAGATGCAAGGATCTTCTTCTCTCTAACAATGAACAATGGTTGATGAAGAGATGAAAAAGTATGCCTTAAATCTTCAAGTCTTCAAAGAGCTACGAAGATGATTTGAAGCCTTCTTCTCTCTACAACTTCTTGTTTGAAGTCTTTTACCAAATTGTCATTTCTTTGTGTAAAAGGGGTGTATTTATAGACTTAGGGTTAGAATCTTGCCAAACGCTTGATTGGGTGTTGATTGGACATTCTTACCCTTTTTAGTCTAAATAAGTGATTTCACCTTCCTTGTTTGCAGAAAGAACAATTTATGAAATTATTTGTATTCCATAAGTGGCACAACTTTCCTCCTTTACCCAAGAGAATCTAGATTTGATTTTATTCAAATCTCTCTCATGTGGGTTCCATATAAGCTGTTTGGATCTGCTAATGGGTTGAGGCATGTGGTCTTATGGGTTATTGTTTAAAACCTAGACCTATCCCAATGGAGTTGTCTTTTTGACTTGGCCTAATTTGTTGATGTAAGGCCCATGTGTAGTCTTAGGGACTTTTGTGTAAATTTGTGAGGTATAGATCCTTGTTTGCAATTTGCGCAAATTTTAGGTGTCTGCGAGTCCATTCTATCCTATCATCCTATCATAAGCTTTACTTATATTTGATGTTAAGGTTACATAGTAATGATCACTTTTATCCAATTTCATATATTTAAGTATTTCATGTGCTGCCATAAGATTATCAGTTATTTGTTTATTTTGCACAAATCTCCTTGATTAGGTGATATAATATCCTATATAACATTTTTTTTTAAATTCTTTTAGCTAGAACTTTTGATATATATTGTTTATAGAAAACATTGCATAAGCTTATGGTTATGTATTGGGTTATCGTTTTAGGTTTTTTTTTCATATAAATTTAAGGTATTAGATGATAAAAGTTTGGTTAATAATGTCTTCCCTTATAATTTCGTAGTACTCCTGGTAGAAACCAGCTTGGAAATCATTTGGCCCTAGGCTTTAAGTTTTCACATATTAAAGACAACTTATCTAATTTCCTCTTTATTTAAAGGTTTGCCTTATAATTTTTTGATACTTCTAAAAAAATAGATTTATTATGTCTTAAGATATTTTCTATACACAAAATTTTGAGGTTTATTTGTTTTAAATAAGTTCTTAAAATAGTCATTAATTTTATTTAATATATCTTTTGGTTATTTAAACCAAATCCCATTATGGTTTTGTAAGACAATAATTTTTTTTATTTCTTCTCTTATTTATAGTTGATAAGTAGACAAATTTAGAATTTTTATCTCTCATTTTTAGCCAATTTGTCCTTGATTTCTATGCCCATAAAATTTTATCTTTTTTCTCTAAGTCCTCTATTGTTTTCTTTATTATTATTTTTTAATTTGCTCCAAAGTTCTATTATCTTATCTATTATTATGTATTCTATTTAAGTCTCTCCTAACTACTAGAATTTGTTCATGAATATTACCAAAAATTGTTTAATCCACTTTTTAAAAATACTTGGTAATTTTTGTATATCCTTCTTAACCTTTATCAATTTTGATCATTTTTTTATAGGTACAATTTTGATCCTTGATATTGGTATTTCCAACTTCTCTTTATTTATTCTCTACATCTATTTTCTTGAGTCCAAATCCATTCAATTTGAAGGGTCTTGGTCTATATTGTTTATTGGGTATAAATGTAGGATTAATGTAGCATGATTTGATCCTAAGGGTGATTGGTTTTATACAATTATCTTTGGAAATGGTATTCTCCACTCTAGGTTTGCTACTCCCCTATCTAGTTTCTCTTTTACCAAATTAGGTTGCTTTTTAACCCATGTAAAAGGAGGACCTACAAAACCTTAGTTTGTTAATCTCTATTGATTAATGATCTGTCTAACATCATTTAGTTCCAAATTTTGGATTGTTTGAACCCCAATCTTATCTTTCCTATTCTAAATACAGTTCTAGTCCCCTAGACACACTAGGGGTCTTTGCATAGATCTAATCTTCCATATTAGAAAGTTTATACAATTTTTCCTTAGGGATCCATCTGGTTCCCCATATAGAAATAAACAATTCCATGAACTAGCCCCTAAACCCATATCTAATGTTATCTAAATATATGTATAAGATGCTTCCTTAATGATATAACTGATATCTTTTTTTTCGGCCAAACCACTTGAAAGACTACCTGGGTCCATACAATATGAATTCCAATCATTATTTACTTTTTCCTTTCTTCTAAATTTACTACTTGCACACTTTTTTTCTAACATAAAGATTATACTCAGGTTTTTTTTTAATTGGAAAATTTAGCTTTCAAATTGTTAAGGAATGCCCAATTCCTTGACAGTTCCAAGACATAATCTTCATTAGACCCCTTAGAGCTATTGAGGGATAACCACCTAGACCCACTTATTTTTCATATGAAGAAAGTTAGTTAAAATAACCATATAATAATCTGTTCTATTAGTTGTTCACAAAAAAACTTCTAGGTTCTCAAAATTGCTTCCTTAAAGATAATTGTCGTTTGGTTGACCTTTGGATTGATTTCCTACAAAAGTGAGAAAAAGAAAACTTTGGGAAGTTGGTTGTACCATTTCAAGATGGGATGCTAAGTAGCTCCTATAGGTGAGCATAGGTCGGGCCATGGTAGGCCTAGTTTTTTTAAAAAATGCCTAGGCTTGAGCATGGCCTTAGTTATCTTGTCGGACCTTGGACCGGCTCTTATTTACTCATCTAAATAGAAAAACATACCTTTAATAAGGATTGAATTCAAGACCTATTCTAAAACAAACACTCTACCAATTAAGCTACAAATTAATTTCATTCATATATATATTGGGGGAGACAATCTTATCCACCTACCATAAACAAAATTAAGTTTCATAATAAAAAATTGGTAGGACTCCATATGAGATGGAAATGACATGTTCCCAATTTTAAGTATTTAAGAGTATTGGGTTGTTTAGTTAAAGTAGGACATGAACCTAAGAAAAGAAAGCTAGGCTCAAAAACATATGAATGTATTTATAGGGTATGCTTGAAATAGTGCTGCACATATACTTTTAGTTGTAAGAATAAATAACATTATATTAGAGTCTAATATAATAAATGAGCCAAAGATGTTATATTCTTTGAATATATTAGATATTACTTCTTCTGAAGATTAGATTACCTAATACTTCAGGAATGACAAATAAAGAAATAACATTAATTAATCCGTGTATGAGCCTAAGCTTATATAAAGTAAAAGAATGAGAAACAAACTCAAATAAGAGATGACTATTTAGTATATCTAGTAGATAATATCTAAATTCTTACAAAGAAGCTTTGGTGTCTTCAAACAATGTTTTGGAAAGAAGCAATTAAGAGAGTTAGAATCTATCATGGCAATCATACTTGGGAATTATTAACATTTTCCAATGGAGCCAAAACCATTGGTTGAAAATAGATATTAAAAAAAAAACTTAAAATGAAAGGAACAATAAGTAAATTTAAGGTGAGATTAATATCCTTTGGATGCAGGTAGAAAGAATGTGTTAATTATTATGACGCATATACTCTTGTATTGCAAATAACTATTATCAAAGTGTTATTTTCCATAGCTGCAATCCATAAGATGTTTCTACATAAAATGAATGCCAAAACAATATCTCTAAGTGGAGATTTAGAAGAATAAATCTATATGAAACAATGCGAAGTTACATTGTGCCAAATAGAAAAAAAGCTAGTAAGTCTTTGTACAGATTGAAGTAAGTACCTAAAAATAGCCCAATAAAATTTGATAAAGTACTAACATCTAATGGATACATAGTAAATGAATAAGATAAATGTATCTTTAGTAATTTTTTTTGTGAAATCTAGGGCTTTCATTTGCCTTAATGTAGATGGTATGCTAATTTTTGGAATGACTATAAAAGTAGTAGAAACTACAGAGAACATTTTGTTATCTAAATTTGGTATGAAAGGCTTGGGAGAGACGTATATAATATTGAAAATTAAAATCCTATGATGTTCTAATGGATTGATTATAAGCTAGTCATATTATGTATATAAGATTCTTGAACAGTTTGGACATACTAATAGTAGCCCAATATACACGTCATATGATTCTAACATACATATTGATGAAAATGTAGGTGATCTAGTGGTTTAAATAGAATCTGTTAGAGTAATTCAAAGTCTGAACAATTTTTCAAATTGTATCCAACTTGAAATAGCTTGTGTAGTGGGTGGATTGAGTAGATATACCTATAACCCTGATATGATCCATTGTGTAGTTCGCTAGAGTACTCATGAAAACTAAGAAAGATGCAAGGCTAAAACGTGTCAAATCTTTATAGAATGACAATTAGATATGGGTAGTAGATTTAATTTCATTACAAGAATGAAGTATGGTTAAGTGAAATTATATTCTACCAGACTTCAGTAAACCCAGACTTGTGTATCCTAAATACTAGTTCAAAATCCAGAAAGACACCGGTATAATATTATATAGTTTTCACTAGTTATTACTAGGGGTGGCAATTCGTGTTGGCGGGTTGGGTTCGTGTTGGCGGGTTGGGTTCGTGTCGTGTCAAGATAAGGGTATACAACTATATGGCTCAACCCAAACCCGATTTATTAATCGTATCAAAGTGGGTCAACCCGCTTTGACTCGAAACACGTTTACACTCAACCTTAACCTACTTTATTTTGTGTTGGGTCGTGTCGGGTTCACGGGTTATGTGGTAATTTGTGATGGCGGGGGTAGATTCGTGTCGTGTCAAGTTAAGGGTATACAACTATATGGGTCAACCCGAACATGACCCATTTATTAATCGTGTCAAAGCTGGTCAACCTGCTTTGACCCAAAACACATTTATACTCAACCCTAACCCACTTATTTCGCATTGAGTTGTGTTGGGTTCACGAGTTGTGTCAAAGATTGTCACCCGTAGTTATTATTAGGGGTGTTAATGAGCCGAGCTAAGCTGGGCTTTGCCCATTTTAGCTCAAGCTCCTCACACAAGGATCAAACTTAGGCTCAACTCAAGCTCTTCACGAGCATGAGGGATGAGCTTAGCTCAAGCTTGGTCTAACTCATTAAATTGACATGTGACATGTGTAAGGCTAAAAATGTCAAAGAAAGTGCTCAATTTTAAAAAGGTGTCCAAAAAGAGGCATTAACGTCATAAATACATCATGTGTCATCAGCCTATGGTGTACATCAAACGTTGGTGCATTCATATGTATTGATTTGACTGAGAGATGATGCTTTTTTGAATTTGATGCCCACATCCACTTTACACATATTTAAACTTTTTTAATTGTTTATTTATTAGAATCAAATCATTTTTTTGTTTGAACTCAATTTTTTTGCTTTCATGAAAATTAATAAATGATTGATGTGATGTCACATGATAGATTAGTCAAACATGATTTTCTCCCAAATAAATACATATTATAATATTTTTAGAAATTTTTTTAATGTTAATATATATTGTACTAAGATATATATATATATATATATATATATATATATAGCACTAAATGCACCAACCTTTTAATGAACTGAGCTTAATGAAGCTTGGCTTAGATCACTTAGCTAGATGAGCTCAATTGGAGGCTTAGGCTCTACTCGTGGCAAGCCAAGCTTCGAGTTGTGTCGAGCTAGCTCCGTTCATTGGCAACCCTAGTTCTTACACTAATTTATTATTGTCTTAAATTTTAAATTATTTTGATTCTATGAAGGAAAATGTTGCTATTTTCATTTGGAGTTTCAAAATATGATGAATCCTTTTTTGTTTCCATGTTAATTATTTGATTTATGTCATGATTTAGTTTTGTCTCATTGTTGCATATTTCATAAGGAAGACTTTAGATTTCTCTCTTATCAATCACTATTACATGTTTTGGTTAATTGCTTATACTAAATATAGAAAGCCATGTGATATATTTAATATGATATATAATGAGATTCAGAACTGAATCTTCATTATTATGCATTGCTATATTTATTTAGATATAATGAATATTTAATATATTATATTAGTACCATACATTACAATTTTTTGAGTTGCCAATGTTTGGTAAAGAATTTCCTCTATTCACATGTTTTTTGTGGGATTACCTTTTTTGCTTTCCTCTTGGAGGAAGGGAGAAGATACATGTAGGGGAGGTTTTCTTTTTTGACTCTCATGTTTGATCTCATATAATAAGAGAAGAAAACTTCCCTATTTTATATTTTTTTGATTTTCTTGATTTTACACACTAAGATCAGTCAGTGTTGTTCAAGTGTAGGTTTGCTTGTTGTGTAGAGCAGGGTGAGTCATTGATGTATCCCTTTGAGGTGGATGTCAAATCAGGTTGCTGCACGGAGAGAACCTAGGGAATCCATTTTAAGGGCAGTGGAGTACCATGAGTGACATAAAAAAAATCTTGTAATTTCAGGTTCAAGTTATTATCAGATTTGTTGATATGTGTATTTCCATTGGCTTGTGGAAATATCATCCAGTATGTTTTATGGTTTATTTGGTTAATTTTGGTGCTTGTGTTTCTACAGAATACCATGGCTATAATGTTATGAGCTGTTTTGTTTATTGTGATTATAATCATGGGTGAATTATTTGAGATATAGATAACCAATATTATTGTTTATATATTTACATGTGAACGTGTGAGAGTGAATTCACTATAAAAATTATTTAACAATTTTAAAGTAGAATATGTGGCTATGTTTCTAATTTGAGAAATTAGAGAATGTATTGTGCAATGACTTTAACCATGTTGTATAAATAATAGAGATTTTATAGGTTCAAACAATACCAAATTGAACATAAATTTTGAATAAAAATACTAAGAAAGAACAAGGGAAGCGATATCCTGTTCAAAGCAATTCTGGGTTCAAGACAAGAAGAAAGAAAATACAATATGAAAAATCCATAGGGTCGCAAAGGTAACTATCTCATGGAAGACACAAGAGAAAACATAAATTAATTATAAAGGAATATTTAAGACATGAGAAGTCTTTAACAAAAAAATGTTAAAAGTATAAGTGACTACAAGTGCGTCAAATCTTGTTGTTTTGAAGCAGTATGTCCTGATAGGAAGACCATGAAAAGGACAATTTGACTAAAGCAATATAATTGTATTAGCTATGTTCAATGTAATGCCAGAGATTGAGTGGTGGACACTATGGGCATCAAATATTTATGTGTGATAGATACAACTATTATCTCCTAAAAATCCCTAGGAGATGGAGGAAATGAGATATACATATTTTTCATTTATTGGAGAAAGAGATGATGAAATGTGAATATACTTCTAGTTAGATTTAGGGGTGGCAATTCATGTTGGCAGGTCGGGTTCGTGTCATGTTGAGATAAGGGTATACAACTTTATGGCTCAACCCGAACCTAACCCATTTATTAATTGTGTCAAAGCCGGTTGACCCACTTTGAACAAAAACACGTTTACAATCAACCTTAACCCGCTTATTTTGTGTAGGGTTAGTGTTGGGTTCATGGATCGTGTCAAACATTTCCACCCCTAGCTAGATTGTAGAGTTGGAGAATTTATCATATGTTTCTTAAATCTAGAATAATTTGATTTGATAAATAAAACTAGGCTAATTTGATTTTAGTTTAATAAAAAAATAATTTAAACACAAAGAGTGGAGTCTTTGTGAGAAAATGATATCGTACAAAAATTTGTTTGTATTAAATATCCTAGAATTATATAAAAATTATATTGACATGATAAATGAGATACTTTAAGGAAGAAAAAAATGTTAAAAAAATCGGAAAGCCTTCTAGGAAAGTTGCAAAGAAAATTTACATAAATAATAAATGTGTAAGAACTAAGTCTCTTAAAATAAGAAATTAACTAATTACAAAGTCTTAGGGAGGTGATAATGTGTACCTGTACATAATATAACATAGAACCAAAAGCAAAAATATCAAAAGAGATGTGACCCATGGATTGGAAGGGAAATTCAGAGGTATTTAAGTAATTTTATATAAGTCATAATAAACTAATATAAACAATGTTTGTGTGATGTCTAGCATTCGATTATGAGAGAGACGTTTATGACATACATTCATTAAGAGAGTACTTTTTGAGTTATGTAATAAAAATAAATTTAAAGAGTTGAAAACATGAAAACTATTCATCAATTTATGGCTAATGAGATTAGAAAATGTCCTAAAAGCCATTTAAAGATGATTATATTTATACCATGGAAAAAGGCACTTGAGCATATTGTAAGTTAAGGCCTTTACAATCAGTGGGATCCTGGTTGTATTCAATAAGAATTTAATTACAAAAGTGAAACTCTTTAAGGAAATAAAACTTATTGTACTCCAAAGAATGATTGATAATGCATTATTATTGTTTAGAAGGATCATAAATTAAAAAAATATTTTTAAAAGACAATACTAAATTGTGGAGATAAAGTTTACAAGAAGATTAAATGTTATTAAAAAATGATTTAATCATTCAATGTGAGGGTGACACTAAGTTTGTGAACAAAACTCAAAAAATATGTGATGAACCTTGTGAATAAAAGTATATATCAAACTCTTACAATTGTGAAAGTGTTTTTGATCCAATAAAACACTAAATATAGACCTGAAACTCGCTAAGGGTTAAGAGAGGGCGTTTCAAACTAATGGAACACTAAATAAAAAACACTTGTAAAAGAAATATTTTAGTAAATATATTCAAACAAGAGATCTAATATTAGCATTGAAGTGTATGTACATATTGTGTAAGGCTGGTTGTAATACCCCGTGTTGCACTTAAAGGGAAAAACCATAATTTTTCTTATAAGGGTATAATTTTCATTTTACATACATAGAGTGGTTTAGGAACCCTTTGGACCAAACTTGAAGTATAGAACTCAAGTCCGACCTTGAACTTATCAAGTCCTAAATTTGTTCCGAGATTGTATTTGGGATAACTTTGTAGAAAAACCTATACCAACAATGATATAATTTGAGGACAAACCATACATATTTGAAAAGATCTAAAAGTCTACTTTCCAACAAAATAAACGGTGATCGAATATGAGTTTTCTAGAGAAAGTTATGAGTATTTTAGTCAAAAGGGGTCAAACCTGAAAAATTCTTGTAGATGGATCCGACCCTGTCTGGATGGATCCAACACTTGGCGGATCGATTCAAAGATGTAAAGTTCTGAAGAAAACATACAAAAAACATGCTAGATCAATCCAGCATCCTTGTTGATTGATCCGACTCCTCGTAGATTGATCCGATCCATTACGGATCGATTTGAAATGACCCAAATTATGTTTTTTAGGTAAAATCAAATTTTCTTCATTTTGGGGAGTGTGAGGCCCCCTAACTCAACCC
>JAOXJP010142137.1:0-13325 GCA_025762735.1 Platanus orientalis | reverse complement strand
TTTTTTAGGAAAGCTTTAAGTTTAGTATTGTTTGGTCTAAAAGTTTCTATTTTAAGCACTTTTCTTATTTTAGCAAGTGAGATCTTGAGCATTTAGTAATACTTGAAGATCAAGTTTAGGAAATTAGAAGTAGCATTTTGGGAAGGAATGTGCTTTTAAAATCCCAAATTTTGTACTCTATTTATATCACCCAAACCCCAATGAATAGAATTGAAGATGAATTACTGTGAAGCAAATTGCCAAAGCTCTTCGAAGTGTGATGGCTTCCAACCCAAGGCATGATTGCTTAGGTTCTTCTCTTTCTCCATTCTTTTTTTTTGTTATTTTTTTTTCAAATTAATGTCTAAATTACTAGATATCAATAACTGATGAGAATAGAGTTTTTAGAAAGTTTTATTTGTTATATTTTTTAGGAAAGTTTTAAGTTTAGTATTATTTGGTCTAAAAGTTTATGTTTTAAAGTAGTTTTCTTGTTTTAGCAAGTGGGATATTGAGTATTTAATAATACTTGAAGATCAGTTTTAGGAAATTAGAAACTAGGATCTTCGGAAGGAATATGGGTCTCTAAAATCCCAGATTTTGAATTTTATGACTAGAATGTTTTGATATGATAAATACAATGACTTCAATGTATATAATTGAGGATTGATTATTGTGAAGTAAATTCCTAAAACTCTTGGAAGTGTGATTGCCTCCAGCCTAAGGTGTGATGATTGCCTTGAAACCTTGGGTGCGAACATTGAGGTTCTTCTCTTTCTCTATTATTTATTTTTCTGTTATTTTTTTTCTGTGGGATTTTGAATATTTAGTAATACTTGAGGACCAAGTTTAAGAAATTAGAAAGTACCATCTTAGGAGGGAATATGGGTTTCTAAAATCCTAGATTTTGTACTTTTTTAAATCACCCTAACTCCAATGAATAGAATTGAAGATTGATTATTGTGAAGCAAATTGCTAAAACTCTTGGAAGTGTGATTGCCTTGAAACTCTAGGTATGATTTCTTAGGTTCTTCTCTTTTTCAATTCTTCTTTATTTTTTTTTGTTATTTTTTCTATGGGATCTTGAGTATTTATATATACTCGAGGATCAAGTTTAAGAAATTAGAAAGTGGCATCTTGGGAGGGAATATGAGTTTCTATAATCCCAGATTTTGTTATCTATTTAAATCACCCCAACCCCAATGAATAGAATTGGAGATTGATTATTGTGAAGCAAATTGCTAAAGTTCTTGGAAGTATGACTACTTCCAACCCAAGGTGTGATTGCCTTGAAACCCTAGGTGCAATTGGCTAGTTCTCCTCTTCCCTATTCTTCTTTATTTTTCTGTTATTTTTTTTCCTATCTCAATTTGGTATTAGAGAATCAGATTATTCCTTCTTGGTCCTACATCAATATGTTTCCCTTTTCTTTTTATTCTTCTCTTTTCTCATAAAATTTTTGTGGTCAAATAAAAAAAAGAGAATGCTGATCTTCACCACTTGTGTTTCTAAAAGCTTTGCCTATACTTGCTGGACTGAGATTTCCCATCTAGATGTCGTCAAAATTCAATCCAATCATGCATTATCCAATTTCCTTTTTTTTATTTTTTATTTTTTCACGTATTTTTGTGTTCTTTTTGTTTTGTTTTTTGACTTCAATGTCTAATGTTAAAGGTGTCAACGAGCCGAGCTCAGATGTTCATCACACAAGGATTCGGTTCAGCATCGTGATGAGCCTAAGGTGTAGAGCTCAGGCTTGGTTCATTAAGATTGAGGTAAGCTCATCTTGGTTCCCCAAAATCATGCTTATTGCTTTAGGCCCCAATTTTAGAGCCCAATAGCCTATGAGCCAAACCTACTTCTAAAGGCTAAAGATATAGCTAGTTAAGACAGGCCCAACAACCCATGAATAGAAAATCTTGTTGACTC
This sequence comes from Platanus orientalis, assembly GCA_025762735.1. Taxonomy (NCBI): domain Eukaryota; kingdom Viridiplantae; phylum Streptophyta; class Magnoliopsida; order Proteales; family Platanaceae; genus Platanus; species Platanus orientalis. Next base: position 11,417 of record JAOXJP010142137.1, on the reverse strand, counting down.
TTTCTACTAAGTGTAATATATATAAATATGATATAATAAGTTAAATCTATAGATAAGACCCTTAACAAGCCGAGATTTTAGCAAGTTGAGCCTAGTATAGCTCGGTTTAGACTCGATTCTGTGAGCTTCAAACAAGGCTTAAGCTCAATTCATGATGAGCCGAGCTCCGAGCTAAGCTGAGCTAGCTCGACTCATTGACAGCCCTATCTAATGGTCCACCAACATTAGAGGCAAATTGCTTGTTCTTAGTTCTTGAGTAATATCTCTAGGAATGAGTGCTATCTTTGTTGAGTGAGAGTGTGTTTAAGTGAGAGCAAGTGCTTGTTATGCACATCAAGGGATTCATCTTACCTTGACTGAGGTCATACCATTATCAACACCTGCAGAGGAGACGTTTTCATTGGCTAGAGAGTTTTGAATACTACAAAGGACAGAATAAGGAAATATATCTCTTGAAACACAATGTTGGGTCCCATGAACTATAACTTAATTGGAGAATTGCAAGTCAATACCATTACCTGAAGAAAAGAATTGGGACAGTTTCTGCCTTTAAGTTCAGATCATTTACAGTGCAGATTCACACCTATGCCATGCTCATGTGACGTCAATTACTGATCATGTTAGAACAAATGACTGAAATGATTTGAGACCTTGTGGTAGTAGGTCATAAGTTGTCTGGTGGTGTTAGCAAGCTTGCCTACCTATTTCTTATCTCTCTTTGTGATAATTCTTTGGTAGCTAGTGCTATTGAGAAGTGTCAAAGAGACTTTTTGTGAGCTAGGTTGAAAGAAAATAAGGGGATGTATTTGGTGAACTGGAATGATGTTTGTAAACCTAAGAAATATAGCAGGTTGGGTTTCAGAAGGATCTATGATTCCAATATAGCTCCTTTCCAATTGGTTATGCTAGTATGGAAGCGAGGAGGAAATCTATTGTGTTGGGTCCTTGTGGCAAAACATGGGCTGGAGAATAGGTGGGAATCTAAACAGATTTCAGCTCCTTATGGCACAAGTTGTTGGAAGGCTATAGTGGACCAGTTGGAGGATTTTAAAAGGCCATTGTGGTGGATGTGGATTTGGCTGAAAATACTTCTTTTTGGGAGGATAGATGGTGCTTTCGTAGACCACTAAAGCTTGAAGCTTTTATTATTTATTCTATTCCTAGAAACCGAAGTGCAAAGGTGGCGGAATATTAGGGATTGCATGGTGAAGGCGGTGGATGGGACATTCATCTTTGAAGATGCTTGAATGATTGGGAGATCAATCCAAATGGCCCAGTTGCTTGCTTTGTTGGATGCTTTTCAGTTAAAGGCAGGATAGAGAGGATGAGTGGAGATGGACCCTTGGGAGGAATGGCGCCGTTTCTGTGAGATCATGCTATGATCTCTATGGGGACTTTGTGGAGCCTCAGTTCCCTTGTCTTAACATTTGGGAGTTTAAACAGCCTTCCAAGGTAAGATTCTTTCTTTGGATATCAGCTAGAGATTGTATTCTTACGGTGGATAATCTCCAAAAAAAAGATTTATCTTCCAAATGTTTACCCTCGTTGCCTCCAAGATGCTGAAACCGTAAATCACATCTTTATCCATTTGTCTTTTCAAGGGAGGTTTGGAATGCGGTGATGCAGGAAGTGGGAATAATGTGGATGTTACCAAGGGGGATTAAAGAGCTGGTGCTGAACTTGAAGGTGTTGAAACCTCTAGCAAAGGGAAAAATCCTTTGGGGATTGATGCTTCCAGCAGTTTGCTGGTTACTATGGCTGGATCGTAATCAAAGGTCTTTTGAGAATTATGCAGAGCTGCCATTAATGGTTTTTAAGCAGGCCAAGGAAAGATGTTTTTAGGCTATAAAATGTATATATTTTTGTAATCACTCCTTTTGTAGATAATTAAGCAGGGGTGGGGCAATTTTATTAGAGAATCCTTCAATCTGTAGGCCCTTGGGGCTGTGGGGTTCTCCTTCATTTTTTGTACTTGGGGATGGCTTATCCCCTCTATTAATGAATTTTTCTTCTAGCCAAAAAAAAAAAAAAAAAAAAAAAATTTGTGTGGTCAGCAGCAAGTGCATGCAATATTAAGATTGCTTCATACTAATAGAAGCAAGTGGAGTTCTTTATTATCCATAATCGGAATGTGAAACTGGATGAGCTTGCGTGCCATCTTGCGCTTGAGGCCGATTGTCAGGCTGCTGAAGCCCCTATTGAGCATGGAAAGCATAAGGGCCCCAAATCCAGAAGTCTAGGAAAGAAAAATTGTAAGAAAGGAAGAGGAGTTTGGCATCAAAAGCTGGAGGAGAACAGGTATCCCTTCAAGATGCATCATTCTTTTGGGCATACAAGTTCAATATAACTTGTTATATCTGGAGAAAGAATGGGAATTTAACATGTGTATTATTTCTATTGGCTAGTGAAGTAAGCAAATGAAATAACTCATCACTAGAATACAAGATAAAGTGCTAGGGGATGCTTACCGTTTACCTCGAGTGAAGTTGCTCAAAATAGTAAACAGCATCATTGAGGCTAGAATAGTAATATGTGCACAGCTAGAAGTCCTAAGGGGTTGCCAATTTGAAGTTTTTTTAGGTTACATAATAATAAATTATTTATATAATTTGTCTTGTGTGTCTGCGATTCTGTGTGCCAAGAGTTCAGTGGTAAAAGAAATAGAGAAGATCTAAGAAAGAGAGTTTCCTCTGGAAAGAGAACCTCTGTTTTCACTGGCTTTTGCCGGTGAATCAGAATGATTGTTAACTTTACAAAGGATGCAGCCAAAGGCAAAACCATCTCCACAAGATTCTTGAATCCTGTTAATTCTGTTCGTGTTTTCAAGGCTATTCCTTTGATCCTGTGCCCTAGAGGTTGAGCACTTGAGCAATCACCCTCAATGATTAAAGTGTGGTTTTAAAACTCAGGCGATCCGGATTGGGATAGATCGAGTTTTAAAACCATGGATTAAAGGAATACTGGATAGCAGACAGAATTAACTCGTTCTTGTTAGTTTTTTCAACTTTTTCCTTTTTCCCTTTACTTTTTTGGTAGTAAGTTGGGATCAAAAGAAGGGCCTTTTTCTTGTCTAAGACTGTGATGAGATCTTTTATGAGAGCGCGCTCTAGTGTAGCTTGGCCCAATGGTAAGGCTCGCCATTAGCGTCCCTGGTGACATGGGTTCAAGTCACGGAAACAGCCTCTCCAGAAATGGGGGTAAGGTTGCATACATCTTGCCCTCCCCAGACCCCGTGTTATCGGGGGCCTCGTGCACTGGGTTGCCCTTTTTTATCTTGAAAATAATAATTTTGGTGAAACTAGTGTAGCTTCACTTGAGTAGACTATCATGGCTTGTTTCACAGATGGGTGGGTAAGCTTGGGTATCATGTAATATCTTTATACCTAGTTGGGCATGCAATGCTGTTACAACTTCAGGACAGAATAATCGAAAGAATCTACCCTACCTTATTCTACTGTACATTTGGAAGATATGCAGAGGATAATAAATCTCAAGACCTCCTTTTCTATTGTTGGCACTAAGTAGAACTCCTAAATATCTTTTTTTTGGTAAGGGAACTCCTAAATATCAACTCGATTGATGACATCCATCCAATTTGTGGTCTCTCTCTCTCTCTCTTTCTCTTTCTTCCACTTGAATGATATTAAAAGAATATATGTATGTGTGGGGGTCATGCATGCGTGCACAAGTTTGTGGTGTCTGTGCAAGCATGTTCTAAAAGAATGTGATAGATTGGATTGTTAGGCTTATCCAGCTGGGTTGATTTCTAACGTGGAAGATTTTCTAGGTGACTTCCACTGAACCGTGGTGTCCTGGACTTGCTGTCTGTGTACCATGAAGTATGGCACAGGCAGGGGGGACAACTTCCCCATTTTGATATGTAGAATAGGTTTTAGTACTATGATTCAGGTATGTCTTTAGTTGAGGATTATTGGAGGATACTTGATCCACCTTCTCTCTGTTATGCTATAAAAGTTTGACAGTTCAACCAGTTTTGTCAATTCAGAATTAGAACAGTTGATGTTCACTGATGCCTCAGCGTATATTTCTGTACAATAGCTGAAGAAAAACCTTTTTCTTTCCAAAAACTCTTGAATCTCTTAAGCTATCAGGTCGTTTTGTGCTTATGCCAGCTATCATTGTCTATTGTTTGTATCTACCAACTCATCAAAGCATCTTACTTACAAACTAAATGCTGACAGGATGGATGCATAACCTATCAAAATTTTCATGCTTGTGCTGCTCCTCTTTTTAGTTTCGTAAATAATGAACACTTACTCCTGAAACTAGTTTGGAGACATTGCACTGCAGAGTTCAAAATGAAGTTTGAGTGACTTATATCATTATTGATATGCTATATATTCAGACTACAAGCTGAACAAGAGAGATTGGAAAGAATAGGTCCAATTGCATACTACTCAGAATGGGTTAAGGCATGGAAGAGGGATACTTCACGAGAGGCTGTGCAGAAACATTTTGAAGAGACTGGTGAAGATGAGAACACCCAACTCATAACAATGTTTCAGTATCAAACAGATAGAGAATATCGTATCATGATGGGCACTGATGTCCGTGTTTGCCGAGATCCTTTAGCAATGCGAATGAGGGAGGATCAAATAAAGGAAAGTATGGCTTCTGCTACTTAAACCTGATAAATTTGTGGGTAGTCTTCATCTTCTGTGTTGTCTTGCTATTGGCTTATCATTCTTATATTTCAGTTCATACACATTATGTTACAGTTTCCCAGTAGTTAATGTTCGATATTTATTCTGTTCTACTTGCGCCATGGTGAAGGAGTTCAATCTTGGCACTTTTATTTTATTTTATTATTTTTTTGGGTACATAAGTTGATGCAGCATGCATGTAGGATAGTGAGTGTGTGCACATGAGATAAGAATAAAATCACCAAGGCAATAAAAAGTAATAAACTAGATTCCTACTTGCACAATTCTTATGCTAATTCAAGTAGTTTTAAATTAAATTCATCATGCATGAAAATAGTTAAGGTAACAAAGTACTTAAACAATAGATAAACCTAATCAATGATTTAAATAGGTCCAACTAATTTAAAGAAATAATAGAGGCAAAGTAGCTGTCCAGAAATCTGAGGCTATAAAAGTGTGCAAAAATTATTAACAACAAGGCAATGATGTGGGAAAATATTAGTTAGGCTAAAGATTCCAACTCTAGGTGTTTTGAAGAGTCGAAATATAATGTTTCATGGGTTGGGAAATGTTCTGGGCTATTAACATAGAAAAATCCAGCAAGCTTTCACGAGGGGAATTATCACAAACACTTTATGCTCAGAAAGATCAAAGTGTGCAAACAAGTGGGCTTAAGCAAGGTCAGGGTATGGGTTTAGCATGGGGGCTTGAAGGGGTTGATGATCTTTATGATTAGGGTCAGAAAATAGGGTTGTGGTGTTTAGAAAACACCCAGATAAATTAGCACAACAGCTCCCAGGTCTAGGCCAAAAACTCCCAACAAATTATTACTCTTGGGGATTCTAAAGAGTATCAAAATAAAGAGCAAAGAACCTGATTTTGTATTGAGAAGCTTCCTTATTATCTGACAGCATGAGGACAACTAAACTTCCAATCCAAACTGCCGAAATTGGAGTTTTAAAAAAAATCAATGTTCAGCCAGGTAAATCTATGCTTGCCGCCAGCCTATAAAATCGAAAGCTTGGGTTTTATTTTTTTTGAAGACACTTTGGAAGTAATGCTGCTTGGAATTGGGTCGCCCAGGGGTCTGCTACACCGTGGGAAAGTTCAATCTTCCGATGGCCTGACTGTGTGTGAGTGGGAGGTGTTCTTCTGAAATCCGTTGGGAACAGATATTCACGCCTGGTACTATATATCAGCCCCTGAAACTTTGTAAAATCTGCAGCCTGCACCTGGAACTTGCTACAATCAATGCCACCCCACACTTATACACCTCCTAGAGGTGTTGGCTCAGTAAAAACTCCTAGGGATCACTGGTTATGAATCTTGTGCAAACACCTATGTTTCAGCACTAAGGAAGATCTGAAAAAATCAGAAGATGAAGAATAAGAAGGGGAAAAAGAACCTTTAACCCAAAGGGATGGATTGGCCTCCACCACCAGCGTTAAATTAGGTGGGGGCCTAGTCCCATTCTAGGGTTTTAGGTGCTTCAACCTGCAAGCAAGACAAGAGGAAGGAGAAGATAGAGGAATCGTTAATTTCAATTCAATATTGCATAACTAAAAGAAAACTGGTCGTGTGCTCTATAAAAGAGTCCCACGGCTAGGTTTACAAATAAAGTCCACACATGGACTGAATTACCCCCATGCCCCCCATACATATATCCTAATTGCCCTCTAACTAAAATAAAAGACAAACACACCCTATTAGTCACCTAATGACCATACTAATGTAAAAAAAAAAAAATGCTAGACTAAACATAAAGTAAACTCCAAAAACATCAATCTCTCTCTCGCAGCTATGATGTCCTCATTATAAGTCCTATCACTACATACAGATGTTCACAGATAGTCTCTGCCCTTCCCCCCTCAAATCTCTAAATATATTATTTTCCTTCGTCATTGGCTGTCTGGTTGATCTATAAGTGTGGTGGACAATAACATCTTTATGCTTTTAACCATTACCTCAATGTAAGTATGGTAGTACATCTGTTAAACTATTAGTAATAATTTACATCCATTAACATGGTTCCTGGTCTTTCTGCCTGTTGGGGGAGAAAATTCATTTTCCATTATCAATCTTACCTGTTTTGATTGTTAGCTGTAATATAATTAGTCTGTCGGCTTTGCAGTTTGGGGTGGAGATCCAGTTTATCCAACTGTGAATTACATACAAGATCCAAATGAAGTGATTGATTACAGGGGTCCAGACTTCCATGAGCCAACACCCAACATGCTTTCTTATCTTATGGAGGTTGGTTGCTAGTCACTGTATTCAAAATCTTAAAACATCTTTTGCTTTGATCTTTTACTCAGAAGGTCAAATTCCACTTAGTGGAAATCATGAGTGTGATTAATCTAAATGACTCTCCCCCGATCTTGTAATCGCCAGGCCCATGACCTGGCTCAAGCTGCTGTTTCAGACAGGAATTTGGAGTTGGACTGTCCTTGATGGCTCTTTATTGGGGAGTCCTCGGGTGCTTCTCTCTCTGTTTAAATGATATTATCATCACCAAAGAAAAAAAAAAGACCTTGGTGTCATTTTCCAGCAAGAAAACTGGTTGTTTGGATGGATGCAAGTACTTTACTGGTTTTTGTGCAGTGTCTGTTATCCTGCTAACTTTTTTCCCCGGACAGCACATAGTTTGATTTTTACCATAAAAAGCACACATTTTGAGGATTTAGGGCATTTTTATAGAATGAAAGCTGGGTATTCTTGATTAAGTTCTGAATTTCTGTTTTCACTGTCCCGGTGTCTGTATGGTGCATAAACAAGCTCAGAGCACATTTGATGGGTCCAAGGAAAAAGGGGATCACCTAGTAAAAAATCAATCTAACGATAACTGTTGGTAACCTTCCAATCTTAAAGATTTTTCACGGTTGTTCATTATTTTCCTCACTGTCTGCTTGACAGAAATATATCTGATGGTTCCCATCATCTAATTAGGTTGATGTCTGGCCCATGAGATCTCTGAGACTCAACTAGTGGGGATTGTGATCCTGCATGTGCATCACATTTACTGGACATGTAGAGAAATGTAAAATTCATCTCTTTTCAAGAACACCCAGGTTTCATCTTTCAATGCATGGGCTCCTTTTCAATGGTCTTACTTACCCACGTGTTATTGAAACTCTGGGTTTCTGGCAAGTTGGCCGCTGAATATAAGAGTGATTCCAGGCCTTTCAAATACTCTACAGCTCATGCTCTTTTCAAATGAGGCTCTAATCATAGCTTGTCCTTTAGTAAAACAATCATTTTGAATAGCAGTGGTGCGAAGAACAGGAAGACTATAGATGGTGCTCTAAGCTTTAGGCCATCTTTGTTGTGGAGTTTCTCATGGACAAATCCACTGTGCCCTTTCTGCAATATTCTGATTTATCCATATTCTCAAATGTACTCATATTCCTCTAGAGTTTGATGTAGTTGTTTGAATTACTTATCCCTCTGATGAGAAACTAAATTGCAGTAGAATTTTTGCTTCAGCCTTTATGGCTAATATAAGTAGTCTCAATTATGTTTAATTGCTGAATTATTGACATTAATGTGCATACTAAATTGCTTGATCTCAGCACGGAAAGATCATACCAAGGAAAGAGCTTGAGAATATTCTGGCCAAGGAGAAGACTGAAGAGCTTGAGGTAATGAAGTGATAAGTTTAGACCTTGCAGATTCCACTATTTTTTCTGCAAAACCATTAAAATTTTACTTTTCTAGATTTTTTAAAGATGGGTGCAACCGTGCAAGTATGTGTCCTAATTTTTAGTGGATCTAGAGTCTTGTCATGGGGTAGATCTAGAGCATGAGTAAGATTTTATTTTTTGGTTCTGTAAACCTAAATTTGGTGATTATATATGTATATACTGATTACAAAATATTTGGTTCTTATATTGTTTTTAACTAATAAATTTCTAGAAGTCATCGTCTGCTTCTGAAAAGAGTTTTTAAAGTGAAGATTGTGACTCTTGACTGCTGAGAGTAGGATATTTCTAAAACAAATTTCTTGAGTATTACTGTTCTTTATTCTGTAACAAGAACTTGAAAAAGTCCTTGAACTTGGTGCAATGGTGGATTGGAAATTGTAAAAATTGGTTGTCTCTCTGTTTGTAATCTGTGGTCTTATATCCTGCAAAAGTAGGATATTTCATTCACTTTAGCCTGAATTTGTTGTCAAGTCTGAAATATACCCATGGACAGATTTCTAAGAATTCATGCTTCTCTTGGGGAATTCTTTCGTTGATTCCATAAAATGTCTGTATCATTGCTTTGACACCCCCTTGATTTGGATAGGTGTTGTGTGGACTAAATGGTGAATGATGCGGAATATTGTGATGAGATTGTAAATCCTGTGGGTTATGGGCCCAAACCGTAGAACAATCTATATGCAGTGATTCCACACACCACAAATGTGTATAATTCAATCAAATCAATCAGAAAAGGCTGGAATTAATTCTTCTGTCCCAAAAATATTCCCAAAATTCAGTCTGATCGACTGATTTGAAAACCTTAGCTAGGGTTCTCTCATTGCAATGTAATTTTGTGGGAAAGTGGCTTTATCAGTGCAGTAAACAATCCCAAAATTTCAGAGGAAAGATATCTATAACTCCTCCAAACACAGTTCAATCAATTTATTTGGTTTTATAAAATTTAAATGCATCAGAGTACTTAGTATTTAGATACTTCTTTCGTAAAGCTCCTGTATGTAGAAATTTGAAGAGGTCAAACAGTCCTTAAGATATCCTCCAAACAGCAATAATTCCTTCACATGCATTGAAGTCTAAAAAGATCAGAGAAAATATAGAAGAAAAAGAATAATACCTCAGCTACAACTGAGAAGTTAGACTAGTAACAACTGTTTAATAGGGTTTTCCTACAGCTACAATTGATACTAAAAATAGGAGAATCAACTACTTAATTTAACTTTAATAGTCCAGATCTTCCACAGGGTTTTCATATCCTTAAAACTTTCTAAAACCCGATTAGAAATAAAGTTGGACTTCGTAAAACATAGTTTTACTCAAAATAGAACTTAAAATCTAATAGAATTCAAATATAGAACTTGACTTTGAGATAATTAGTATCTTCCCAAAGTTTGAATAAAATATGACTTTAACTTGAGAGAAATTACTAACTTTCCCAAGTTTGACTTAAACTTGAGAGAATTAAGAATTTTCCTAGTTGACTTGAAATTGACTTGGACTCGAAAGAATTTAGTAGTTCTCTCTTACAAAGCTGATGTCTAGCTGTCCATCCCATATATTTGACCAATAACCCTTAATTAAAAAGAAATTTACAAGTTAAGGACTGACTTTTGAAAATACAAAAACTGCTCCTGCTGCTAAAACTCTGAAAGTAAATAAATAACTAACTTAAACTTTCTGTATAATACTTAAAAATAGAAAGGAAAAAAATTTAACTCCATAGTGGACCCCATTCGGTCACTTAGCTTCTTTTACTTGGGAAAACAACGAGGTTGCTTCCAATGTTGTAATTGCTCCCATATCAGTGCAACTCTTAGAAAGAAGATCTTAGTGAGAGGAAATAACCAACTTGATCTAATGACAATAATCATCCATCCATGGGGTACTTCATTTCCCCCCCTTTTTTCTTGATAATCCAAAAGGATGAATAAACGGAAGGTATCTCTGATAGGATTTTGTGTGTGTGCGTGTGTGTGTATGTGGCCTTGGAGATCTGTTGGATGGTATCCATAGACCACTGGGCCCAATTCCTAAAAGTACCTTCTTGCATACATGGGAAATGTAGTCTGTCCTTGTGGATATGTAGCGGGAACCTTAGGTTTCTCCATTAAGACAATAATCATGGTAAATCAGCACCACGCTTGTGAGTTATGCAGCATGGAATTGGATTCTGACCTCTTGTGGAATTGTGGTTTCAAGGATCTACGATTCTGTCCAGTCAGGATTGGCCGGACCGATCTGATCCGCGATCTGGTCTGGATCTCAACCAATCCTATAACTTTCTCTTTATTGTTTTACATCGGATTGGCCAATCCAACTCCAATCCGGATCCTGAGTTTTTAAACCATGTGTGGAGTCCTTTTGTGGATTTATATTTGCCTTGATTTTTCCAAATTTAAAATTTACTTCTTTTTTATGTGTCAGTTATGTTTTGCTCTGTCTTTGTTTTGAGAATGGGGCACTCCAATGTATGAATAGAACTATGTAATGTTAGTGCCATCTCTGGGGCATGATTGATTCCAAAATTTTCAATTAGTGGGAAAATTCTGCATGGACTAGAAATTCAAACCTGTGTTGTATGACTTGGACCGGATTGGTCAGTCAGATCAACTAACCCAAGAATTGGCCGTAGCCGGTTTGTTTGGGCCCTCGACCCGGAGATTGGCACAATAGTGGATTTCACTTATCTTCGAAAGACGAGTCTGATAAACTTAAAAATGGTTAAAAGTACAAGGTTATTGACTTGACTTGTTCTCTTGCTAATGGGGTATTAGGACCAGTGGGGTCTTTGTTCATTTATTTTACTTACAAAGATCTCACACTACCACCACAGCTGCCAGAAAATACAAGTAAAAGAATAGAACCACTTTTTGTTACACATGCAGCTGTTGTATTTGACATAAGTGCAACTTTATATAAAACAGTTGTCAGTTTTTAAAGTAATTTGTACATTAATTTGGCTATTAGACTGCACTCTGCCTACAACAACAACAACAACAAACAGCCTTATCCCAACTATTTGGGGTCGGCTACATGAATCCTGTTCCGCCATTCC
>JAOXJP010142106.1:0-13326 GCA_025762735.1 Platanus orientalis | reverse complement strand
TGACTCCGCCGATCCAGTGCAAAAAAAAAAAAAACTTTAAAATGTTTTGAAATTCAAAATTTGAAAAAAAAATTAAATTTCAAACCGATTCCCGATCCGGATCGGCCGATTCCCCAGTTGGATCGGCCGAGTCAAAACAGATCCCGAGTTGACCCTGAAAATCGGATTGGTCTCAACCGATTCCGAGTGGATCGGCCGATCCGACTCGGAATCGGCCAAGTTTTAAAACCATGCTCATATCTTCATAAATCGGATCATAATTGGTGCATCTTTCCTACTAATTTCTCTTTTGATAACCACACGATCAATGACTTGATTATGTGTATTATAAACTTCATCCACCACCAAGATGGGACAATTTCTTATCTCATAATCAACCAAGAACTTAGGCTTCTCAAAGCATTTTTTAAAGTTCAATGATCGATCATCGTGATCTTTAAATCAGGGGCAGCATCAATCAAATCTTGGGGTGCAAAATTTTTCTCATGCGATTCAAAGACCGTAGGATTCCACTGGTTTTTACTAATAATGGAAACTTCAATGACCACCAGATTTTGTTGCCCGCCATCTTGTTTGTTGATACGGTGATTGCAAACAATTGTGGTGTCTTGTTCGTATTGATCTTTGGGGGCATTGATAGATCTTAACGCAAAATCAAGTCTTTCATGGATGACGATCGGCTTTGATATAGGATGCATTTGCAAAAGCAATAGCTCAATCATGGATTTCACGTATTTCATGTATGTTTCCAATGCCTCCAACCTTGCAACTATATTCGTCTTTTGCCTTTTTCCTTGCATCTAAGGCTTCAAACTTGGATGACAAATTGACAACATATTTTGAGATCAATGTTACCAAACCCTCAAGAAATTACCGCTCTGATACCAAGTTGATAAGAACCTAAGTTCTATCAAATATAAAAATAAGTAAAAAAGATAAAAAGACGAGATAAAGCTCACTTCAAGGGTGAGGGACCTCTACTAACAATCTCTTTGAGGAGATAGACCTCCAAAGCCTTAAGGCAATTAATATTTTTTCCTTCATTTCAAATAACCCACAAGCTTACAATAATATAGCACTCTTAGCACTAGAAAAGGAAATTACCGGAAAGGAAAAACAGCCTATAGCAATTCATAATGGATTCAATCTTCCATAATAGAAATTGAAATAACATAAAAGGAAAAGAGATGAGCATGAGCAAACGAATCATTCCTAAATAGAAATAATAGAAAAGGAGGCGAATACAGAAACCCTACTTCTTCTATTTCTCCACAGTGAAAAGCTAATTTCTGGAGATTACAGGTGATGCAGAGAATCTTACCAGAAATATACATGTAATAAGTAATAACACGAAATGGGTATTGCCTACTCAGATGAAAAACTCGTATATCTATGTGCGAATAGAGGATCAATAATGGCATATCCTATTAAATGCATTTGGGCACCTAAGAAAATCATGTAACTAGAAATGTTCCCACCATTAATCCCCATAAAATTAAATAAAAAAATGGATTAACAACATGCAGATTTTGCAGATAATATATTACATAAAAACGAGAAAACATGAAATGGGCATTGCTCCTAATGATTGAAATCAGTAGAAACATCAAATACTGATTCAAAATAAAACAATTTAAGAGAAAGAGGGGAAAGAGAGACCTGTCGAATGATCGTAGCTGGAGAGGGAGTAGAGCTTAATAGATAAATCCAAAGGCAGAGAGAGAATGTGCCTTCTTCACTATCGATTTCCAGTTTGAGATCTTTGAGCAACGAGTAGTCATCGTTGCCTGCAACTGGTGCTCTGCTAGGCATGATGGGCTAGTTGAACACAGGTGGAAGGCTTACCTGCGCCTCTTTGGGGGGTTCAGCCTATGAAGCTTGAACAACCCGAGAATATTTGATTGAGGTTAACACAGCAACGAAGAGGGGATTACGCGCCCGAGTAGGTTTTTGTGCCTATGAGATTTTGACTCCACCGTCTCTCTGTTTCTCATCTATTGACGGCGGTTAATCAACGGTCGGTGCTGTCTGTCCTCGATTGAGGTCGAAATATCTCCAGTCTTGACTGGAGATACATCACGCCAGTACAAATCCCACACCGCAACACCAAACACAATGCCCGGTCCGGATTTTGTGCACACAAAATCTGTGTACACTACGTTCATAAGTACGAAGCGACGGACACATTAGCATAAAAAAGTGATAAGCACCCCCCAGTGTAAATTGTTATCTTAGTATTGTTATTTCAATATTCTATATATGTGCTCAACACTATAAAATATGAAAATACTTGAATTAAATAACCAAAATACTTACTTGACTCATATGTTCAAAACTTCACTTAACTAGGTCAAGGCCAGTGTTTAACAATATGTCCTTAAAACATATTTGTCATTTGCACTGGTACTAGCAGTCAATTTGGACTTTTGCCTCCCAATATACAATGATCTTCACACACAGATGCAACACTACAATCTGTGTGTCTGGCGAACCAACTCGTGCTGTACTTCTCTCTCACACCAACACTAACACAAATGCACTATGAGACACTAATGTCTTAACCGAAAATTGAATGAATGAAATGAATGGAGGGACCTCTTATTTATAGATATTTGGTGTTTGTTTGAAACAGGTATAGGAACACAACCTTTGATTCCCTACAATCACAAATGACCAATATATGCAATCTAGTAGCCACTTATACATTCGTACGGAATTAACATGTGTGAAAGGAAATGATTTAAGAGACACTTACATGTCCGTACGGAATGGACATGTCAATAGGTGTGACTTAATAGTTACATGTGTATCTATTCAGCCCAACAGTTTTTAAGGGCATAGTTGTAAAACCCATTCGAATAGTCACACCCCCACTAGGGCAAAACTATAAAACCTATTCAAAGGGACATGTCCCCACAGGTGTAACCAATTTTACATTTATTTATTTTTCTTATTTACCCAACCCAACCTAATTTAGTTTGGCGCACATGTGCGTGTTTAAATATAAGTCTGGCTCATGTTGGCTAGGTCTTCCCCCATCCACAAAACAACAGTGCCCCTTAGGGCCCAAATTTATATTCAACATTAGTGTATATGAACACACATAAATTTCTGGGCTAATCCATGTGGGACTATTTAAATTTCACACACTTTTACTAGTTTTACCAACGATCAACTAGGCACTTTTGGAGACAATTTCTCATTCATCCATTGACGGTTTTGAGCATCCAACCATATGGTATTGTTCTCATCATTGAGGTGAATACAAACCCATGTGGACCCACATTAAATGACAAGTGGATTCCACTTTTATTTTGGCTCAAACATAGCCACCTGATCAAATTTTGCACAGAAATATGGGTGTTTTCAAAACCGTTTCCAACATAAATCATTTTTCAGCTATGATGTGTTTGCCTTTTGGTCCGTGTGCAAGCTTTGTGCATGGATTTTATGTGCACAAAAGTCAGGCTCTTTAGCACATAGGATTTGGTAGGACAACCTAGAGAATGGCTAAAGTTGGAAAGACATCGGCTCGACCACATCAGTCCCAAAAAGTGAAAACATCTCCAAAAATGTGTATATCACTTTTTCAGTAGTAGGAGATGCAAGCTTTGTGCATGGATGAAATGTTTTTGGAGAATTCATCCACACATCTTGTACTTATTGATTTATGTATTCGGATTCACCTATATCATTAGCAATAAATTTTGACAACAATTATTTGTTAGAGGACTAGGATTGCTTAAAAGATTCTATCAATGCCAATAAGTGGTTTTAAAAATAGACCACCCTAATTCAACATCACTTGACACTTCTTTTATCAACATTGACATCATTTGAGATAAATTTGTATAGATAATCCATAAATCATTGAATCAAAAGGTTTACTTAGAATATAACTCAAACTCTAATAGATTAAGGTGTTTAGGTGTAACTTGACCTTAAATGATGAAACAAATTCCACATGGTGATCCTAAGGAGTCTGGAGCTACTGAAATTGATATTTCAACAACTTGATGCAATACCCAATCAAAATGTGACACGTGTACTTTAAATGAGATTTTATATTTTTTTATGAACTTTCAAACTTCTCGGTAATGTTACTAAATGTTTTAAAAATGTTATTTTTATTTTCTCTCTTATCTTAATTTAAGACGAAGAGACTTTTTTGTGTATGATGATTAATGAGAGGCATAAAGACCACTATTGTCGGGGTCTGTTGTTTTATTTTATTGGTTCATTCTCTCAACTATAGTTTCACATGTTTCATTGAAAGGAATAGAGGGAGCCTTGAAGGATGAATATATTGCATTGAATGGTTTCTATGAATTAGAGGATTACTTGAATTAGAGGATAATTTATCATAAAAAATGTTTTGGTGATGAGAGAGAGAAGATGAACAATGATGATCAAAGGTTGGATTTGTAGAGACAAAGTGTATCATCGCAGGGTTCTTTGAGTTTCTCAACAACAGAATATTGATTAAAGAGTATGAACAATTAAAAGATAGTAGGTTTGTTTAACGGCTTGAATGAACTGATATATTAGCCCAATTGAATGTTTAAATAAGGCACATATCTCAAAGATGAGAATTCCAATGGTAAATTTGCATAAGAAACTGTTTTGACAGCTAAATTTGTGAGACTCCGTAAAGGGGACGAATATGGTATTCGAAGAAAGTCAATTGGATTTGGCACTAGGGCACAAACTGCTATAAAATACTGGAATGAACATAGTTTGGAAGGGCTATCTGTAGAAAATGTTTAAGGAGGAAATACTTTGAGCAAAATGTATAGATTGTGCGTAATAAAAACAAACATCTATAGAGGTTTATTAAGAGACTTGATCTTCATGACATATTGAAACGGCTACGACAAAAGATGAATTAACAAATTAGTTTTTAGAAGATTAAAAAATGTTGAGATGAGGTGATAGTTACAGTGATAAAGAAAGGATAAGAAAGCCTTGAAAAATCCAAACAATGATTTTCACAAATATAATGGATTCATAGAGCAATCAATTGTATTTATCTCCCTATAGCCTCAACAAGTACCATCCACTAGAGGAAGAAGAAATGAGTGATATGCATGAATTCAGGATTGGACTTGCTCTTACTTAAAACTCATACCTAAATCATGCGTTGTTACTGTCTCTATGTTTCTTACCATACTAGTCACAATGGAAATCATGATTATGGTTCGATTTATAGTTGATAACGAGTTATTCAAGAATACTGTAACGATATAATTATTTATTAAATAATCTAAACAACGTTATTGGTATATTGATTGATAGGACTGTATTAATTAACCACTCTTAATATGGTCAACACCTAGTTTTGGCACAGGGTTCAAAGGTTTCTTTCAAGGGGCAACATCGACTCCTTAGAACGGTCCTTAGGCATCCTTTAAAACCAAGGCGATTAGATTACTTCCCATGTTTAGGCCATTCTCGTTATTCCCTAATTTAGAACTCTAGACCATCGATCATTCTCTAAAATCTTTGTGGAACCAACTTCTTCATCTTCATATATTTCCTTTCAATCTTCGTGTATTATGAATGATTCTCTGGATTTCAATAACATTTGGGTTAAAAATTATGATTTTACCTTAGTTTCAATTTCAAGATCTCCCATTGCATGGATTTCCTGGGAAACAAATCCATAGGCATGTATGTTTAGAGCTAGACCGACTACTCTTAAGAGCACTCATCCATAAACTAGTCATTGGCACAAAAAATATTAAGAGATGTAACCAATGGAAATAACAAGCCCGAACATGACAAACTATAATTATTAATGCCTTCGAGTTTGGATATAATCAACATGCTCTGTGTATGTATGTGTTTTTTTTTCATTATTTTAATTATTATTCATGAACTTTTAAAGGTATATGCGTGAGACACATTCTACTAATATACTAATTAATTAAATTAATAAATTAAATAAATTAAAATGGAAACAATTATAATAAATAATAATAATAATAAAATAAAAGGACTTGTGTTGGATTGGCACTACATATGTATAAATATAATAAATAAAAAAATTGTGTTGTGTATAGAAAAATAAATATAAATAAGAAATAAAAGAAAGAAATAGGCAAAATCTCGGTTCCTTCTTCTCCTCTGCTCTTGCCCTAGGCTAGGAGTAGGAGCTCGGGTCGGGCATGCCCTTGATTCTTGCTAGAAGTTGCATGCTCGTCGGGCACCTTCACTAAAACAATAGAAAGAGGAATCGACATATTGGCTCTATATGCATAGCTTGCTTCTCCACGACCTGATCTTCAATATGGAATTGCCTATCCTTGACCCTCAAGAAATTGATACATTTTCTCATTTTGTAAAATTAGAATTTTGCTCAATTCACACATCGCAGTATACTAGGCCTTCTAATTCTCTAAGAGGTTTATCTAAAAGATTCACGATATGGTAAATCATTAGATAGTGTTGTGCAAACATCAAAAAACCAATTAGATATCACAAATGCATCAATAGTAGTTCAAAAACCTAAAAATTGAGTATTGGATCGTCAAAATTCATTGCATAAAGTGTTAGTGAATCTCAACCCTTGATGGAAAATTTTTCAAAATCTACGTCTCAGATGTTCAATCCAATATCACAGATGCATTCAAAACATTCCAAAACACTCGAATAAAGGGTCTAATTGTCAAAATTCATTTTGTCAAACTTTAATCAACCCCAACCTTCCACTTAAAATCTTTTAAATTTTGAGCAAAATACATAGGGGATGATCAATCAGACACCATAGACGGATTTGGCATACCTCGAAATCCTAGGGTAATGGTCACGATCTTCAAAATCCACCCCTAAATTAGTCATCGCATTTTATTAACTCATGACCATCAAGTCAAATTTTTTGGAACTTCAAATAAAAAATCGGGCCCCACCAATATGATCGGCACCATCGATTTAACCAAAGTGGGGTTTCAAATCAAAATACATAACAATGAAACTCCATGGTGACACTTGAATTTCGGTGTTTCACAATGCACCGAATCAATTCCCGTGCAATGACATGTGACACAATCCCATTCATGACTAAAACCTTTATTAATAAAACCAATAACATTAAATAAACCTTTTAAGTAATTTCTTCCCTAAGAAAATCTTAACTTAAATGAACAATAAAAATTACCTAATATAAAAAACAATAAAGCTCTGTTAAATAATAAATGAATTATACCTAATATACCTTGAATAAGAAACTAAGCAAAAAATACTTCCTAATAAAATTACTTAACTATATAAATATTAAAATAAAAGCAATCTAACCTAAAATATGTCAACCCACTAAATCCAGTAATTTACAAAAAGGTCATCCCTCATCCCATCTTGGAAACTTTTCAAAAAAAAAAAAATTCCCTATGCCCCTTCATATATAACAAAAGAAGATTTTCACATGCCCAAAATCCCTTATTCGCATCCTCCATTCACTCAAGGTTTTCAGAAAAGTCTAGCAGCTAGAATGCAACCACCACATCCTCTTCCTCCTCATCTTCCAAATTTTCTTATTCTCCCTTACATAATTGACGCGTACTCTTAGTGGCGCCTCTCTCTCTCTCTCTCTCTCTCTCTCTCTCTCTCTCTCTCTCTCTCTCTCTCCCTATTATGTCTTTCTAGTAAGACCTAACGATAACTTTTTTCCAATTTTCTCCCAATCCATTGGTCTTCCTTTTTTAGACAACAAAAGGATTGATTGGGCAAGAATTGAATCTCTATGATTTTGTATATAATGAATGGACCCACGATCTCAAGAAAATAAAAGAAAGAAAAACTCACCTTCTAGACTCATCGCATCTCTGGGGTTTTATCTTAATTTGTTTTCTTCATTCACATCCATCACCCTTGGTGTCCAAATATTCTTAAAGACTGGCTTGAGAAGTGACAAAGGGAAAGAAAGCTTAAAGTTTCATTATTTATTCGTTTATTTATTTTTGTTGGGTTAACCTGTATGATTTGATAAATGCAATGGTTTTATGTTATAACATATAAAACAAGATTTAATCAATAACACAATTACTCAGAGTAAGAGCATGTTTTCACAAGAAAAGTATACAAGTCTTGAATTATATATGTGATATTAGTTGTTTATCATTTTTTTTTCTCTTTTTTCCTTTTTTTGGGGTGGGGGGGAATCAATAGGTAGTGTCTTCATGAATTTTTGCTTTGATTATCCTGTGTTGCCCAGTATTACCAGTGGGTTGATGCTTCATGTACTCACTAAGATGGATTTAGATTATAGATAGAAAACTTTTAATGGGCCATTATAAGATTGAAATTCCTTGTTGTGGCAATTTGAGCTAGTTAAAAAGATGTGGTTCTTCTCGTGCTTGGAGTTTGGGGATTTGTTTCAAATTAGTTAATTGGTTTTATGAGGGATAGAACACAGAATTCATAATAGGAACATGATATATTTAACTGAAGCTCTCATTAAATGGTCTCCTACACAAGAGACACGATTCTTTCTCTCTCTATCTATCTGATTTTTTTTGTTATCTCTCCTCCTTAGTAAATTCCAAGACTTCTCTATGCTTTCATTGTCATCTTTCTTTTCTAACCCTTTCATTCCTTTTTTTTTTTATTGTTTAGTTCTTATTCTTTTTCTTTTGTTGTTTTTTTTTTTTCTTCTTATATGCTCCATTTTCTTATTATGTACTTTTAATATAAAAAAGGGGTATTATCTCATAATTAGGATGAAGAGTTTTAGTGCAAAGACTCTAATTTTTTAGATGATTTTCTTTGTATTATTTTTTAAATGAAACCCCATAATAGTAAAAACAATTTTGATTGTTGGGTGAAATATTTTGGTTATGTGTTTGGTTTAAAGGGATAGACTAGCACACTGGGATGTGTTCTCTAGCTATAGGTATGCCCACTTGGTAAAGCTCCTCATGTAATGTTGAAAATTGAGGATTCCTTGGTGAAATATCTCATTGATAAGTGGAGGACCCTACTCACGTGTCTTACTCGTTGTCACGCTCCAAAACTCATACTTATACTGTTACGAATTTTGGCACGTGACATTAATCTATTCACATCAATGTCATTTAAATTTCTTATAATTTTTGTTCGGATCTTTTCTTTCATACATACGCAGCAAAATCTCATAATCAAACCATAACCATTCCATTAAGTTTAAAATCCACAAACCATATTCTATAAATAGAATCCCATAGTCTGACATAAATCCAAATAATAACAAGTCATCTCTATAATACTGAAACTTTAAACTAACATATAAAATCTCTTCAAATAAAACTGAAATAATTGAACTGGATGGAATCAAAATATATCTCTAAACAAATACTGAAATAAAATAATATAATGTTTGAAAAATAGCTAAATCAAATCTCTATCATCGTTTTTCTTCTTGAATCCAAGTTACTTATCTATTCTATCATCCTCATCATTTGAAAACAACGGTGTCAACTCTGAAAGCATGACTGACTTTGTAAATAAACAAGAACATTATTTAGCATGTTGAAACAATTGGATCAATGACCACAAATATTTTTATAATAAAAAACAAAACGAAGCATGCTTTCAAAATAATTTCTTTATATGAAAATAATGTTTATAATCTAAGATAGAACAAATAGTAGAACATAACGGAAATCAAGATGCATAATCTAAACATAAGCATAATCAGAACTGAAATATTGAACTGAACAAATATCTGAAACTGAATTGAACAGAACAAATCACTAAAACATATATACATATATGAGAGTTGTCAAAATAAATATCTAAATCCCCCACATGTGCTACGAGCTAGATAACAGATAACTGAATCATATACCAGAAAACCTCCACACGTGTTATGAGCTAGATAACAAATAATAAAACAGAACAAATCACAAAAACATATATACATACATGAGACTTGCTAAAACAAATATTTGAATCCCCCATATGTGCTGCGAGCTAAATAATAGATAACTAAGTTATATATCAAAAATCCCCCACACGTGTTGTGAGCTAGATAACAGACAATAGAACAGAACAAACCCATTTATAATCCGATTGTAGAATACCATTATCTCACGCCTAGTGGCAAGAATCATATAGACATTGTCAATTAATGTGACCCGACAAAGAAGGTACCTAATTGCATCTATTTAAACCCGATGAGGGGCTCCATCAAATTGCTTTTTTGATGACAAATGGGTCTCATGTCAGAACTAAACATGTATTTTATCAAAATAAATACAAGTACTAGCAGATATCAAAGTAGAACAAAACTAACAATGTTTAATAATTTATAAATAATGCATATCTTTGAATCAAAACAAAAAACAAGAATCTAACCAACCTAAGAACATAGTTGTACGGATTAGCTTATTGAAATTCTTTAAAAATATGTTTACTAAAAATCATTTGAAAACTTCTTTTAAAAACAATTTAAAAACTGAGTAGAACAATCTTTTTCTTTTGCAAAACATAGATTAAAATCATCTAAGAACCTATTTGAATCAAAATAAAGAGATAGAACATAAACTTGCTTGAAAACAAAATTTTTCTCTTTCAAATTCATGTAAAAGAACCTAAATAAATCAAAACAATCATGGTTCTTTACAAAACTTGTATACAAACGGATCTAAGAACCTAAAACGATACAATACAATGTCAAACATTTAAGTAGTTTGCAAAATAGATTTTCTTTTGCAAAACCCTTTTCTAAGAACCTAATTAAAGCAAAAACCTTCATAGATCATAACAAAACTGAATAAGAATAATCCTAAGAACCTAAGAAGAATCAAAATGATATAGAAGTGTTTTTGTTTACTTATAAAACTGATTTTTCTTTGCAAAGCCTTATTTCTAAGAACTTAAACCAACCAAAACCTTCTTTAATCTTAGCAAAACTGAACAAAAACTATTCGAAGAACTTATATGGATACAAAACGATGTAGAAGTGTTCTAGTTTATTTACCTTTTGGTTCGAAAATAAAATTAAATCGAAGCTACAAGTTCTTTCTTCATAAGTCCCAAAACCTCTTGCAAAACCTAGCTTTCTCTCTTATTCTTTTTTCAAAATTTCCAAAACTTGTAAAGTTCTTCAAAAGATCATCTTTCTTATGAATCTCTATGTTTTTATAGGCCTAAATAGCAACCCTAATCCCTAATTTCGTGTTTAGGTAGGTCTCTAGTGAAAAAGTCCTTAAAATTTTATAAAAAAAATCATGGTTGTACGGATAGAATTTTCTGCTTTGATGACACCATTCCATTAGAATTGTTTTAGCACAAATACTCGGTGAGAAAATAGTTATAACTTTCTCTACAAAACTCAGATTCACTTACCATTTTTTTATTAAAAACTAGACTTCAAGAGATTTTCAAGAATATATAGATTGCTATCTAATTCGTTCTAAATTTTTATTCATATATTTTTAAAGTTACCCCAAAATCTACTGATTCATACCATACTAGATGACATAGACACTTTTTGGGAAAATTGTCATAACGTCTTCTAGGAAACTTCAATTTACTCACTGTTTATCGTATTGGAAAGTAGACTCGTAGATCTTTCCAATCATACAATATTTGTAAAGTGAGTCCTATGGGATTGATAAGTATTGACTTATGAACTTGTGCCATCTATTTATGATAGCTTTAAAAATTGTCATGTCCTTAACCCCTTTTTTTACCTTGCTTAAAAAATTCTATTTAACTTTTTTCATTTAGTGTCTATTTCACTTGTCATTTATTGTGTAAGACTCTAGACTTCCATGCCTATCCAAAAGTATAAGTTTCGCTCATAAATTCTTTCTATATTTTTGTTGGTGTCTTTATAAAGTTGTGTCAATGATCAGATCAACATATGTGCAATTAAGTGGTCCTATGTATATACAAAACTTATGTGACATGTGTGAACATTCTAAGTGTAACACATGCATAGCAATATGTGTGTCATTGTACGGGGTATTACATTTGAGGACCCACATGTTAGGCTCTTGGACCCACCCATGTCAAAATCCAAACTTAGAAGCCTCTCAAATCAATTAGGTGAGGACCTACATCACTGTCCCCAACACCTAAACTTGTATGCTGAAAGTTTAGGCATTAAGCCTATTTTCAAGTATTGGGAAAAGTTTAGGCGTCACGCTTAAGGCTTTATGCAAATACTTTAAAGTAGCACCTGAGGGCCCACATGCCCCTACATGAGTGTTGATCTGTCTTTGCGAAAAAAGGTGGTCCACCATTGATCCAATGCCTAAAAGTTCAAGCCTAAGTTTTAAGTTTAGGCTTAGGAGCAACAAAAAACAAAACAAAAAGAAAAAAGCAAGTGGGGAGTACAGAAACCTGTGACTAGGTTTGTGGGACCTACCCATCCTTCTGTGCTTAAAAACAATGACCTATGTTGGGTACCACAGAGGTCCAGTACCTCTAAAATTACCTTGAAGTCAAGGGGCATGGCTTGCGACACATGTTTTGACAAATGAATAGTCTAGACCATGTCCAACATGTGTACATCATACAATTTAGGCGTTAGGCATGAAGTTTAGGCATTAAGAGCCAATTTAGACCCTGGGATTTTCAATTTCATTCCATGCTTCATTTTATGTTCTTATAAATGTTTTATATGTTGTTTTAGCATAATTGACTATAGTTTAGATTACTTTGTTTAATTTAATAGTACACTCTTATTTTTATGCCCAATTTTTAGTTTTATATGTATGTGTGTATATACTAATGCATGCATGTATGTGCATGGCTTGGGGGTTCATCACTGTGAGTATTGTTATCCCATTGCATGCCTCAAGTATCTAAGACAATAATAATAATAAAAGAATGAAATAAAAATCCAAGTAAAAATAAGAATGGATTGGGATGATTGATCATGATAACTTCAAGAGACTTACTTATAAAAATAAGTTAATTCAAAATAAAATAAAATGTAGAATAAATGAAATAAAAAATTAATTAGAAATAACAAAAATGAATAAAAAAGATTCTATAAAATGAATGACATAAAATGGTTAAACATAATAACTTCAACAAAATTATAAAAAAATTAAAATTAAAATTAAGTATAAATAAAATACAAAATCAAGATTACAAATAAAATGACTAGCTAATAAACATAAAAAAAATAATATAAGAATAAAGAAAATTAAGTAGAATAATAATTAAAAGAAAATTAATGGCTTAGAATGGAAGAAGGTGATGGCTTTAAGAAAATACTTATTAAGAAATAAAATACCAATTAATCAAATTAAAAAATAAGATAAAATAAATTTAAAATCTATATTACAACAAAATTACTAATTAATAAGCATTAACTAAGATTATAAAAAATCTATA
>JAOXJP010142095.1:0-13326 GCA_025762735.1 Platanus orientalis | reverse complement strand
CCCCCCCCCCCCCCCCCCCGCCGTTTTATACTTCATCTTTCACCACTGAAAGGAATATATATATATATATCATATTCCTTCATTAGGTTTCGTTTGTACACTACACCCTTTAGAGATCTGCCACTCCCATCCTTTTATGTTTTTTTGGTAAAAACCTCCACACTCATTAGCCATTATTAATTATCAAAGTGTGCAGTGGGCTAGGGTACATTTCTAGAAAGATATTTGGGTTGGGAATGTTGTAGTGTATAGGTTTATGAGATCATACATGTAAGGATACATATGTTTAGTGTTGTACAAGGTATATTTGTAAATACCCTTTATCTTGGATTGTATTCTCTTTTGTAATATAAAAATTATGTGGCAGTAGATATGCTCTCAATACATTTTCTTCCAAAACTTCTCTCTCTGATGTAGGATACAAGCTCTGATACCAAATTGACATGGAATAATAATGAGAAACCACAGTTTGAAAGAAGAATGGGAACCAAAATTTCAAATTTTGAAAAAAATTTGCGTAGAGGTGTGAAATGAAAAAATTACCCTTGTAAAATTTCAGATTTCTATGAAGTTTTACATGTGAGTACTTAAGCCTGTTAGGTAGCATTGTTTCAAATTTCAGGATTTTAGAAAAATAATTGAGAGAAATATGAATTTTTAAAGGTTGCCGATTTCAGAAAACCAGAAACACAATAGAGAAAGAAGAAGAATGAATGAATGAAAGAGACAGAGGAAAAATAGAGATAGAAAAGAATGAGAAAAAGAAATAAGAGAAGATATGAGAAAGAGGGAGATGAGAGGTACTCATATGTGCACCTTAGTGTGCTACAATGCGTAATGGTAGAGAAGGAGGGGAGCCTTAGAGGAGCCATCACCCTATGAGGAAGGAGAGGCCCACGGCCAACCTCAGATACCACCCAATCACACACAATTTTAATTTCAATATTCAATTATTTTATTGAATGAGTTTGGTGCCTTAAAATAGGCTTTTAACCCTTAGAAATTGGAAAGTATACAAATTAGAAAGTTGTAAAATCCTAAACTTGTAACCTAGACTTACTAAAATCAAAATTTGCTAAAAGACGCACTTTCTAAAATCCTAAACTTACTAAAACGCTCTCAACTTGTGGCATAAGTCTTACCATAATTCATACTTCCTAAAACTTAGACTTTCTAACAAAAACTAACTTGCTAAAATTTTAAAGCTTTTGAAAACACTATTCCTGCAACTTTTGATAGCCCTTTAGTAATTTGGTCATAACTTTTCCGAATCACCTCGGATTTGCACAATCTTGGTCTCATTTGATGGTCTCATTAGAAAGCAACTACTTAATAATCTTTTTAATACACCAAAATCAAGCTAAAAAGTCAAGTTTTGACCTTTGAAAAATTGGGTTAAAAGTGAGTGATGGGATTACAACTCAAAAACCCAAAAAAACTAAACTAACCATGACACTATAGGCCTTAGTACAAAATTAACACTTAAAACTATACTACCTATTAGTACAAAACGTGGGACTACCTATGATCATCCAATTTCTTTTTCTTGATTGCACATGTTCCCACATTACTCTCCTCTCTTCTTTTTCTTCGTCCTCCTACAAACCCTGACTCACTACTCTTCACCTACAATAAATTTCCACTTGGTATCAAAGCCTTGCCATCAACCCTTCATTGTTGCACAAACCAAGTTCTCCCTTGTATGACTATTGATGTCAGTAGGTGGTACGCTAACATCAACAATCTGTACAGTGTGTTGGCCATGAAATCTTAAATCTTGTAGCTATTGAATCGCTTGGTGTCATGGTTTCAAGTTTCAGTCAATACATCGGTTTTGTAGCAAACCGAAACGAAACTGTCCCTTAATTTTAAAAGTTCAGGGCATCGGCAGTACGTATTGGTCGTATCAATGATACATTGAACTTTTTGTATGCAAAAGCCCCCCTTTTTAAGGGTTTCGACTAACATTGTATCGATACTGTGTCAACCGAACCCTTTATTCTCCCTCATTTTCGCCTCTTCTCAAAAAATATCCAAATCATGTTTTTTCTCATTTCTTTTGCTACATTTTGCAACTAGGGACAAATTTAAGGACTTCATTTGAGTCTTTTTGCATCAAAAACAAAGATTTGGACTCGGATCTAAGAATCAATGCCTAAACCCCTATTTCAACAAAAACTTCGGTAAATCTCAAACTACATCTCTTTTGAGTGTAGATTTTTTATATGTTTGTTGTCTAATCCTGATCTACACTCTGATGGTTTCGAAAAAGAAATGGATAAATAAATCATTATTTTTATTTTTTATTCCAAAAAATAAAGAAAAAATAAAAAATCAGACCAAATGAACATGGATTGGTATGATTTTTTTTATATATGATATAATTTGACTTGATCTACATTATGCTATATTTTGGCCAAATAAATTATTATTATTATTTAAATAATTAAAAAATATACCAAATGAGCATGGATTGGTTTGATTTTTTTATATATGGTATAACTAAACATGATATACTTTCTGCTATATTTTGGTATAATTTAGCCAATTTTTTTTTCATTTTTTATTTAAAAAAAATTAAGAAAAAATTTAAAAAATAATACCAAATGGACATGGATTGGTCTTAATTTTTTTATATATGGTATAAATAGACATGATCTACAATCTTCTATATTTTGCCATATTTTGGTAAAAAAAATTTATTTATTAA
The DNA here is from genome assembly GCA_025762735.1 of Platanus orientalis. Classification (NCBI taxonomy): domain Eukaryota; kingdom Viridiplantae; phylum Streptophyta; class Magnoliopsida; order Proteales; family Platanaceae; genus Platanus; species Platanus orientalis. The sequence goes on along the minus strand of JAOXJP010142095.1, from coordinate 10,616 downwards.
TTTTTGTAAAATCTTTTATAACAATAAAATTCAAAAAAATCAGACCAAATAAGCATGGATTCATCCATATATATATATATATATATATATATATATATATATGTATATATGGTATTAGTACCCATACTCTACATTCTAATATATTTTGATAAGTTTCAACAAAAAAAAATTATTTACTTATTATTTAAATAATTAAAATTAAAAACAATACTAATTTTTTATAAATTATAATAAATATATTTGAACACATTGAAACATATTGTATATGTTTTTCTATATGTTATTTTGTTTTTTGCATTTTTTAATTGTTTCTAAAATTCAATACAAAATTTTTAAAATTTGGTTTTGTGAGAAACTTTTAATTTAAATGCAACTCCATTGTTTTAAGATTATTATGCCTCCAAGAAAAACAGAAGAACGTGATGACATTGGGTGACAGTATAGACAACCACTTAAAGGTTATCCATATAGAACAAAGTGTAACTGTTGTAGGATGGAAATACGATACGAGGGGTAACTAGACTGAAGCAACATTTATCTCTTGTGGGTCTTAATGTGATCGGTTACAAGGCTTGTACTACAGAAGTTAGGAACACAATAAAGAAAATCTTCAAATCAAACAATGAATTGTAACTCCAAGTGGATCAAGCTCGATGACATTGTAATGTAATTATGTTATAGTGTGTAATGATTCCTAAATTTGAGCCACCCTGTAGGTTTATGTGGTATTGAAGTGGAGTTGGGGCTTGGAATGAGACTTAAGACTTTGACTGCATATTACTTATCTTGCTTCTCGCATTTCATTTTACTTTTACTCTTGTACTTTTGTACATTTGTTTGTAGTTGTATACTTGTACTATGACTATTGGCCCAATGTGTTCTGTTATATATGAAATCATTATTGGGTTATGAATTTGTGTCATAGATGCTTATGGATCATTTCTTAACTCATTTATGGCTCTATTGTGTATTGTTTTTACCAATATCCAATAGTGTTTTCATATTTTTCAAAAACAACAGCGTATGTCATGAGGTTTTTGGTTTTCACAACCATCATAGATGGTTATTTTGTATATAAAATGGTTCTTAAAGGTGTATTGTTACTTATTCTATCATATCCTAAAGTTTCATAAAAAATTTCAACGTTTACCCATAGTTTCCATCATTTCCGTAAAATTTTCATGGTTTCTAATACGTTTCCACTGAAACCTTGATACGTTTTTGTTTCCAGGGGGACTGAAACCTAGACCAAAATCGAAACTTTAAACCTTACTTAGTGTAGATGAAGCCTGTGGTTGAAGATTCGAGTCTATTTGATTACGTTTTCAAATTTTAATGCATTTTTTTTGGTATTTTTGATTGATCTTCCATATTCCAAGATTTTTGTAGATATGGTGGGGTTAACTCCTTGTTGCTCTACGAGATTGCTACCTCTAAGTCATTTTTGTGCTAGAAATCTGTTGGGATAAGTCCTATTTAGTTTTGTTACGTTTTGACAAAGTTATAAAGAATCTACTCATTTCGGGTTGACACATAGTTATGTAACTCGAGTTTAAGGTTTTGAAACTCACTCAAATATGTGTATTCTAGCTCATTGCTGCTAGATGATTGCTTTGTAATGTTTGATCCTTACTTTCTAAAGGTTGTGTAGCCTATTTTGTTCCAACATTATAGTTCTATCTCCTAGTTCTTGGTGTTCTTTAGTATATATCCACTATAGCTTGTCAGCAGTGCCTGTATTAAGTCTTATTTCATGTTTTTGGTTCTTTCTTGTGGTAATTATCTTCTATTTTGCTAAACTTCTTTGGTTGATGTGCCCCTCTTTGTGTTCGATAGTGTTGTGTTCAACAGTGAATTGTATCATAGGTTTGGTATTGTGTGTTTCAGTTGAATTTCTATTGAAGCACCCTTCTCCTATTTATTCTCTAGGTTGTATGGTTTTACTGTGGTTGGAAGTGTTCAGTATCAGTGTGGTCTTGTGATTGTTACCTATTGATAGTGTTTGGTGTTGGTTGGCAGTTGTGTGATAACCTTTGATGTCTCTGTGTTCTTGGGGCCATTTTTTGGGTTGATTGTATATGGTATGGCTGTGCCTTACTACTTGAAAGCTACTATCGTAGGCCTCTTCGTGGTGTATTGAGGATATTGTTCTTGTTGGTAGATTACATTGTGTATTACCCTAGTTTCGTATTTTGACATGCCTTAGTGGTTGTGGCTTTGCATCTAGGTGGTTTTATCGTGCTCTTGGTTTTGGGTATCTCTCTCTGTGCTATTGGTCCTAGGCCTCATCGTATGTATGTTTGCCTTTAGTTCCCTAGATTTTTCTCCAGAAGAAATAACCTCTCTAATGCATTTTATGGCATAACTTCCGTGTAATGATGTCTCATCCGCTTGTTTTGGTACTTTAGTTTCTTCTCATAGTTCCTTGTCTAATCATCCCTAGATTATTGATTTCAGGGAGTCTCATCACATGATTGGTATGTTTAGTCATTTTTCTTCATACCGTGTTTGTTTTGGTAGAGATTAGGTATGTATTATTGATGGCTCCTTGTCTTTTGTAGCTAATATTGGTTGCATTTCTCTTACTTCTTCCTTACCCTTGTCCTCTGTGTTTCGTTTACCCAACTTTAAGTTGAAAATTGTTTTTGTTAGTCATATTACCAATGCCTTAAATTGTAGTGTTAATTTATTTCCCTCGTATTGTGTTTTCCAAGACATGAAAACGGGAAAGACGATTAGTCGAAGCCATGAGGATCAGGGGTTGTATTTTATGGATGGTTGTTCATTAGTCGCCTAACAATTTAGCATGAACCATCACCATCACCATCACCATCACCAACCGTTCAGCTTTCACTCCCATCCTCTATTCATTTTCTTCCTAGTATGATCAACTTCTTCGGCGGCATTTTCATCTTGGTCATATCTCCTTTCCTATGTTGAAAAAACTATTTTCTAGACTATGCTCTTCTATTTCACATTTCTGTTGTGAAACCTATGAGTTGGCCAAACATTATCGTTCTTCTAATACTCCTAGTACAACTAGTAGTACTATCCTATTTTCCCTTTTTCATTTTAACATGTGGGGAATTGCCTCAGTCACCTCTTTGTTTTGGATTCCATTATTTTGTGAGCATTTTTAATGATTATTCTAAAGTTACTTGGATTTACTAATTGAAATCCAAGCATGAGGTAATTCAGTTTTATAATAAGCTCAAAGTTCTTCGTTCAGATAATGGAGGGGAATATGTCTCATGTTTTTTTTTCTTACCTCTCTCAGCATGACATCTTTCATCAAACCACTTGTTCGGGTCATCCTAAGCAAAATAGAGTTGCTAAGATTAAGAATTTTCATCTTCTTGTGATCACTCATGCCTTGCTCTTCTGTCTACATGTTCCCAAAGTCTTTTGGGCCGATGCTCTTCAAGTTGTTGTTTAGTTGATGAACCGTATGCCCTCCCACATTCTGGCTTCAAATTTCCTCTTAACCTCCTCTATTGTTCTTTTCTTGGGTCTTCACTCCCCCTTCTTATGTTTGGTTGTATTTGTTATGTTCATGTTCCGAAGTCTAATCGCACAAAGTTGGATCTCAAGGCCCTTAAATGTATCTTCCTTGGATATGCTCCAAATTAGAAGAACTACAAGTATTATCACCCTTCCACTTTGAAGCAAGTTGTGTCAATGGATATCACTTTTCATGAGGCTATTCCTTTTCTTTGTTCTGGATAGCCTCATCTTCAAGGAGAGAATAAACATGCAAGAGAAGATGGGGTGTCTCCGTTTACCTGTTCCTTTATTCTCCTTTGATAGTAATGGTGGCTAACATATGGGAGAATATAGTTCGGGGAAAAAGAGCTAGGAGTGACCTAAAAGCAAAAGGAACTAGTGGCAACCACTTAAAACAAAGCTTGGATGATAGACTTTATGGAGGTGTTTGTTCAAAGAAAGAAAAAAGGTTGTCCCTATCCCTAAATCTCATGTGCCTCTCTAACCCATCTTTACGTCTTCAAGTATTATTTCTTCTATTTATGATGATTCTCACCTACCTATTTTTATTAGGAAGGGTACCTAATCTTGTGCAAAGCATCCCATTGCTAACTATGTGTGCTATGATTCTTTGACCCCTATGCTTTGAGCTTTGTCCACCTCCTTATCTTCTTTGTCTATTCCTTGCAGTGTACCTAGTCTCTATCTCAACGTCAATTGAAAAGAGCAAGAGGAGGAAATGCAGTCCTTGAAAATTAAAAAAAAAAAAAAAACACATAGGATGTTATTGACCTTCCACGAGGAAAGGAGTTTAGGGTTTAGGGGTTAGGGTTTACTCCAGCATGCCAGGGTGCAAATAGTGTAAAACTCCCATCGAGTCTAATCATCGCCTCCAAGCAGATGCAGATCATAGACTTATTGATGTTGGTCGTTATCAGAGATTAGTAGGGAAGCTGATTTATTTGACCTTGACTAGACTTGATATATCTTATGTTATTGGAGTGGTCAGTTAGTTTATGCATGCTCCTGCTATGAGACACTAGAGGCAATATACTATATTGTTCGATACTTGAAAAAGAATCCAAGCTAAGGACTCTTATATGTCAAGTATAAGGATCTTTGAATAGAAGCTTACATTGATGCACATTGGGCGGGTTTTGTAAATGACAGGAGTTCTACATCAGGATACCGTACATTTGTGGAGGGTAATCTTGTTACATGGCGAAGCAAAAAGCAACCAGTTGTTGCAAGATTAAGTGCAGAAGTTGGGTTTTATGCCATGGCAAATGGTACTTGAAAGATTCTTTGGATTTGAGGCCTCCTTAGAGAGTTGAGATTTAGCTCCCAAGGTCCTATGAGCCTATATTGTGACGATCAGCATTGCTCACAATCTAATTCAGCATGATAAGACCAAACACTTCGAGGTTGATGGACATTTTATCAAGGAGAAGTTACAAAATGAATAATTTTGTGTTCCCTTCTGTCATGCCTCAAACCTTGGATACTCAATAGGTTTTGTGACACGACAAATCATCTTCCCTTGCCTTCCTTTCTAACATATAGATTGGTGAGGAAGGAATCCACCCCAAAATTTCTACCGAAATTTCGGCTGTATAACGGTTGTAAAGTGGACCCCTGGGGAATCTCCCAGTTTAGTTCTGTAGGTACCTGATAAACCACAATGAATATAACACTCTAAAATAACCATCCATACCATCATTCAACATCCTCACATCAACATTCATCATCCATCCACATTCATAACCATAAACAACGATATAATATAAAAATCAATTTATTTAATAAATTCAAAGACAATAATCGAACTAAAAAGGTTCCCAAAATATTAATAAAATCCAAAAGTTTTGGTACATAGCCACCTATCAAATATCCTACTGTATGACTATCAATAACCTATAAGTAGATATGCTAACCACCTGACATCGTGATCTCGTACTATGCCAAAAATCTACTCCTTTTGTTCTAGTCGTGGGCTAAGACTCTACAAGGTTTTAAATTTTTGGGTAAGCTACACAAGCTCGGTAAAAAGAATCAAATTTCCATTATTAAGGTTAAGGTAGAAAACAACATAACAATATCAATCAACACAGTCATCATACTTTATATAACATTGCATAAAACACGAATAACAAACAATGAGCATCACAAACAAGATATATCAAATGATATCTAAAATTATATGCATCTCAATGCAATGCATGCAAACCAAACTTGACACCCATGGTGCGATGTAGAATAACTCAAAGTACTCCTGATGCAAATACTCACATAGAATTGGTCATGTGTCTTAGCTGCATAAAATAACCTACACTCTGATGATATATCATGTGCAATCAATGAAGTCCATATAAAGAAGTAATACCAAAGTATCATGCACCAGCACCACATGGAGACAGTAAAATATCATACCGCTCCTGGATCCTGCCAAGCAATCTATCCCTATTTGGAATAGTTGCGTGAGCAGCTCCAGACTGATCAAATCCGAGGACCCGTTCCGTGCCTCTACACAAGATAACCTGATTGCAATAGCTTGAACCCAGTTGAGTGATCTCCACTAAGAGTCATGTAGGTGGTTCTGGGATCGCCATGCCCGTGGGTTTCATCTATGTCTCAATACGTAGGGACAAGCCAGTACAAATACGTCTATCTAACACCTTAATCGAACCCAGCTAACAAGGCAGCTCCGGATCTCTAATATCCGGGGGTTCCTTCTGCATCTCAGTATGTGGGATAACTCATCATGGTGCATCCGCCCATTAAATACATGGCCACAATAAAGGAGAATTATATCTCAAGGTCATGACATCTTGGCTAATGAAAACCTGGCCACACCTCATACCATATGATGTGACACCACTCACTGTGGAAGATCCTGCATCATGTATTAGTAATAAACCATGCCATGCATACAACCTAAATGTCATGAATGTCTTTATAACACTTGTTAAGTCCGCCATTAAATGCAAAGTGCAGTCAAGCCTTACTGAAGCAATAAAAGAACATATCGATCTAAGATTTTCACAAACATGGAATTTTTGCTTTGATCTACACTGGTTCATGTGTAATAAAATTTAAACATAAGTTCCCCATTTGTTTTCCCATATACTACATCTGTTGTAAGTATTAGACATCCATTACATGTTTTTATTAATAAAAATAATTCCATAAATTTTCTGGGCAACAAATAATATGTTTTAATCCAAACAATGCCAACACTTTTCTTTAGGTACTAAATCATTGAATAACAACAATAAATCCAAAGATCTTCAATTCTTTATGGCCTATGTATTTCATCAATTACATATCAACATTCTAGTTGAACCCTCATTATAAGATATGAAGAGCACAATATTCATTGTTTTCTAGGTGTCCTATCCAAAAAATAAATAAATTGTAATATTTTTTCTCATAAATACAAGAGAATATATTTAAAAAAAAAAATCCAAGGCACCTCAATTTGCATATATATATATAGAAAATTTCCCTTCTCTTATTTTTTTTTTCTTATAAAACTTGAAGAATCCAACCATAACAGAAAATTTCGTAAATAAAATATGAGTAATCAAACTCTAATCATGCCAATTTTTAATTTAAAAACAAACAAAGCATCCCTTCAAATTTTTACATCTAAAATTTAGAAAATCCATACCTAAAAATTTGGAATATACCCTAATCACACAAGAAAACAAGCTAGAATAACCTGGGAATGGTTAATACATGATTTAAACCTTAGATTTCATTAAGAGCATACCAAATCTTTGCAAAATCAAAGGATTTTAGGCAAAATTGTAGAAAAACCCCAAACTTAAAAGGGGAAAACGATTCCGCTTGCGTCTAATGAATTTCTCTTCAGTTATTCCTCTCTCTTTCTTCCTTCTTCCTTCTCCTTTCTTCCTCTTTGCATGTTGTTCCTTTGCACACCAACACATGTTTTAGGGATTTTTTTTTTACTTGTAACAAGGCTGGTTAGGGTTTTTGTTCAACGTTGGTTGATAGAGAATGAGAAATCCCTCTCCCCAACGCCCTTTTTTATAGTTGCTGGAGTTTTTGATGCGGACATCATGACCGAGATGATCATTGGTCCATGCACACAACATTTTATTTATTTTAATTTTATTTATGTTGATTGTGTTTCATTTGGAGGGGGGGCACATAATTTTGAGGGTAACTTAGTCTTATATATATTTATTTGGGGGTTTCTTATATCTTTTGTTTTAGATAGGGGTATTTTAGTCTTTGCCTTAATTAGGTTGCAATAACCCTAGCCGTGGGGGCTATAAAACACCCCACACGACTTGGGGTCTTTTATGATGCAATGAATAAAGAATAATTTTGTGTTAATGGCTATGGCATCTTCTTCTTCATCTTCTCTTAGGTTAAAGGGCAAAGCAAAACCCTAGAATGGGTCTAGGGATATTCCTAGTTTAACGGTTGTGGTGGAAGTCACTCTCTTTCCCTTGGGTAAGGTCTTCATTTCCTTTCTTTCTTATCTTTGTTTTACTCTTTAGTCAATTTCTGTATTGCTGAAACGTATCAAACTAGAGAAGAATCAACTCCACCTCCATAGTATTGTTGATCTGCTCAAACCAACACATCCCAAGAATTTATATGGGCTGGGCGACACCTCCGGTTGCTAACCAACTTCGAAGCTTTCAGTTTTGCAGAGATTTTTAGAGGAGTCTTCGGCACTAGGCGTGATATCTACTATTGGGCAATCTACACGAGATTGAATACTGAGCCATCAATTTTGGAATTGAAGATCCAAGCTCTAGCTTGATTATTAGGAACCCACAAGCGATCCAAGAGGTGGTGGGCCCCATCCCAAAGGACCCCACTTGATTGAGAATCACCAAATTCTACCTACAGGAGGCGTTAGAACAAGAAAACAGGGTATCGTGGGAGATCATATCTCCACTCCTATTCTAGAGGAGTTTGGGTTAAAGCTTTTACTGGGTGATAATACTCCTTATAAAGATCCTGATCAAAGTGAGAGGCTCCAACAAAACTCGAGTTCCTTCAGGATTTAAAGTGGTTTATGCAATCTGGGCGTGAAACAGGGCATTTGGTAGCCTCTCAGAGATCAGCTCCCAACGAAAGCTTGGGCTGATTTGATGCTTTGAGGAGATAAAGAACCCCTAGGCGATTCCCCCTGTAGCAGCAACTTGATAAAAAAAAAAATTCAAATTCAAAATTCCACTTGGGCCTATCCACTGTTGGCAGTACACGCAGTACACTTTGGAAACAAGGAGCAGTTTTGGTAGTTCTTCTAACTACCCCATTTCGGTCAGTATTTCCATGGGCTTGACCCGATTGCAACCAAGGGCACTCTTAAGGGATTTGTTTCTCTACAAATAAGGTGATAGATGACCTCTTTGGGCTTTCTTTCGATTTCTTAACATATGGTAATTTGTTAGCATGTGGTCGCATATGTTTGGGACTGGGAGATTAAATTCATAATTATATCTCTACTTTTAAACTTATTACCTGTCCCAAAACATATCTCAACTTGTTTTCTACCTTCTTTATTACTCTCATACCAAATTTTCCCACTGTTTGATGTTTTCCCTATGTTTTTTTTCTCTTTATTGTCGTCACCCTTAAGTCATTCTTTGTAGCATCATATTTTGGACAGACATTTTATAAGTTAGAATTTTTAATCATTAATAAGGTTTTATTGTTTGCTTAGTATTTTTGTAGATCCTAATTCCTCCAACGCATGACTCTAACTTGAGAACTACTTGAATTAGTCTGAGAATTGTGCAAGTAGGAATCCTGTTTATTTTGCTTTATTACTGTAACAATGTTATTCCTACTCCTTGTACACACACCCACTAATCTATATGCATGCTGAATCAGTTTCCTTTTTTTATTTTTTTAGAAATTGTCATTTTCGCCTCTTTCCTTCGCTGGGTTGGAGTTCAATGGACAGAGAGTCGACCGAACCCCCCCTCTTTCCTCTTTTTTTCACGTTTTTTTTTATAACTTTGTTTTGTTTTGTTTTGTTTTTCTAGAATTACCCTTGACAGGGTCGGGGTATTACACCTTTGTGAATACTAGAAACTAGTTGGCCAACTTGCTCATGTGAGATTCTTTGGACTTGAGGCCTCCTTAGAGAGTTGGGCTTTAGCTCTCAAGGTCATATGTGATGCAATAGCTTTACAATTTTTGGAGAAAGCCTATTCTATTTGGAAGCTCAAGCCCAAGAATTATCAAGAAAGGAAGGCCAAGGGAAGATGTCTATGGTAATTAGGTGTTTAGGGTATTTTAAGGGGGGTACAACATTTTATGTGTCTATGTAATAAGGCCAATAGTGCCAAACTTTGTTTTTTTTTTTTTTAAAGCAATCCTGTTTTTTATGTTTAGCCCACTTTTTCAAAGGTCAAAGTTGACTTTTTGATGTGATTTTGGTGGAATTAGATAGGTTATTCAGTTACCTTTCTAATGAGACCAAGATTACGCAAATCTGAGGTGATTTGAAAATTTTATGGCCAAATTACTAAGGGGTCGTCACTAAAAACGGGAATAGTGTTTTTAGAAAGTTTTGAGTTTTAATATTTAGGAAAATAAGTTTTTAGAAAGTTATGTTTTTAGAAAATTTGGCTAGTAAGTTTAGAATTTTGGCAAGTTTCCAATTTTTTTAAAGTTGTAAGCCTATTTAAAGGCAACCCCTCCCCCATAATTTAGTAGTGAATAATAAACAAGTTTTTGAAGATTTGGGTGTTCTCAAGGTGTGGCTGTAGTCATGTACTCATTCTCCAAGGGTTGATGTCACTCATGGCTTCCTTCTTTTTTCTTCCCTAGGTGTAACCATAAGCTCCTTCGCTCATTCTCTCCTTCAAGGTAAATCTCCTTTCTTTTTCTTTTTCTTTTAGTTTCTTCCTAACGTTAATTTTATTTCTATACTACTCTCTTCTCATTCTTTTTGTCATATTCTTCTTCTTCTTCTTCTTTCTCTTGGAACTTCCATTAAAGCACCTTCACTTTTTATGAAATTCTCTGATTTGACCCATCAAATCTTATCGGAATTTAATGAAATTTTAATTGTAGAACCCTGTCACACATCATAAACGACCATAAAATTTTTAGAATTTTCTGACGGATCAAAGGGGTAT
>JAOXJP010142084.1:0-13327 GCA_025762735.1 Platanus orientalis | reverse complement strand
AGGTCCCACAAATATGGTGAGACAACTTCTACTCACAATTTGCAATATTATGTTCTCTATCACTAAAGGCCTTAATTTTGAAGACACTCAACATACTATGAAGGAATGGGATTACCACTACTAGCCAAATAACACAATTTGAGCTTTTATTTCCAGATGGCCATTTGTAAATGAACAACCCCCTACTATTTTGTATAATGGAACCAATTTAATTCATTTACATAATGCATCCACATGTAGACTTAAAGTGCTACTCGAATGTAGAAATTAAATTAACCTATCATATGGCAACCCTACATGAAATATCTCTAAGTGAGATATCTTGTCTACCCCTTTGTTATAAATGATTCTAGTCTTTAAAAATTGAATTATCAGATTTTTTTCACAAATTCGAATGTATCTACTATATATATATATATACATATATTATTTATTAATACTATAAACTATTTATGTGAAATGAACTTAAGTATTAGCAACATCTTTATTTGCAAAGTGATTAATTGGAAGGGTTGCTCATTAAATTTCTTGAATATTTCTTAAAATTTTAGAATTGCATTTGAGATAGTGACCATTTCATCTCTACAAAATCTTCTTTATTGTATATCAAATGATTATGATCATTTAAACATAAAAATAATTTCTAGCATTTAAATGGTCTACAATGATTTGGAGCACATGCCATCCTAAAAGAACAAGAAGTTTCCATGTTTAATGTGTTGCAATGCAAGTAAATAAAATACTAGGTTTTCACAATTGATTTCCAACACCCTAGTGCCCTAGTGGCTGTGGCACCTCCTCTCTTTATCACCACCGTGTTCCAGCTCCTGCATGGATGTGGTAGTCATCAGGCCCATGGGGCTAAACAATAATTTTTTTACAACTTATCTACTTTTTTAATAACATAATTATTCTTTTGTAAAAGCCACCATATTTTGTAGTAAATCCTCATAACCAATTTGTTTTCTTAAAAACATCAATATTATATTAAGGCCACCATGTTTTGCAAGAGGTGAGCCTCCATATAAAGAGTTTGTTTCTATAACAAAAAATTGTCATTGTGTCTATTTTAACATGACACACGATTTAATGGGCCTAATACATGCCAAATTGTACTTATAGATTAATCAACAATCTAAAAGAAACTTTTGATCCAACATGCTAGCGTATATAAGGACAAATCTACAAAGCCAAAAATTCAATATCAGAGTGACCGTCGATTGTGCAATGGCAGATCCATTATGGTGTCATCAATTTCTAGATGCCTAATAGTACACCTTCTAGCCATTAATAAATTCAAAAAGTTTCTTCCTTCCAGTAGTTGACCACATGTGACATTAGCTTCATTTTCTATAATCATTAATGGCAAGTCAAAAAGGTTGTTTCCGGCCAAAAAGAGCAATCAACAATGAGGACCACTCTTCCCATACCTATTCATCCTATACTCTGAAGTGTTGACAAAACTAATTTAAGGCATGGATGTCCATCAAAATTATTAGGGTATCAGAATTAGCAAACCACACCATTCATCAATTACATATTTAATGCTTAAAGATGATTGTCTTATTTTTGATTCAGCTGCCAACCAAATGATGACATGTGTCAACTATTAAAGATATACTACACATATATGAGTCATGATCAAGGAAAAATTTTAATTTTGAGAAGTCCTCTAGCTAAGTTCAGTCAGAATGATGAACCACCAGAAATAAAATAAAATAAAACTATAGAATCAGGTAAGAGTTCAACTAGTGAGAAAGGAAGATGTATAAACATTTGGGAGGAACATTATTGTTGAATAAATCTGTTGAGCCATATGCATTATTGTTGTCAATCCCATGGTCAAAACTCTCATGTAAAATGTATATGTCTTGTAAGTGTCAATGTCATGCTAAGAAGAAGGCCACAAGTGACGATGCCCAAATGGACCAAAGACTTGAAGCCCAAATCTTGATGCTTGCCACAAAAATCCCAGAGATTCAAAGGTGTAAATCATGCATGCATCATGAGAGGTTTTTGAGGGTGAGTGGACCAAAGTATTCATCCCATCATGCATGAAATCATCTCAAAAAATCCCAAAGTACAAATCCTAGAGAAGGACCATTGAAAGGGAAAACAAAGTATAGAAACTGGTTGACAACTATTAATCAGTTACAAGTGCATAGAAATGAAAAACAATAACTCCTTTTTAAAAGTGTGGTTTAGATAATTTACCCATTTTAAAAGATTCCAATCTAACATTGGAGAGGGGTCCACAACCCCTATAAAAGGGAAACTTTCCTTTTAGGGAAATCATCTTAGAGAGTGTTGAAACCCTTATCAAAAGTGAGTCTCTTCCTTGAAAAACCTTCCTCTTTCACTATTTTGACTTAAAAATAACTTCTCCCCAGCTGAATACTACTTTCTAACTTCTCTTTCTTCTCTTCCAAGCTTACATATATATAGAAGAAACCTTTGTGGGTTGTCCTAAGAGGAAACCCTTGCTTAGCCAAGCTCAAGGAGCTTAAGAGCCAAAGCTTGAAGTGATGTGGGTGTACTAAGGCATACTAGCTCTACAAGGAGCACTCCCACTTTGTGCACATAGAAATATCAACGAACCAGTGGTAATTATTTTTTTTTTCTTTTGCATTTTCATTCATTCTCATATTGTTTTGCTTCCATTGGAGACACCAGAAGTTGACAACACTTGCCGGAGACATCAAGTGTATTGTATAACTTGTTTTTTCCAAGTATATAGGTTTTGTTATTTTTTACCTAGGTTGTATTAGGAAATCTAAATGAAATATACCTAAACTCGGTGGTGAGCTTTAGAAGAGTGGAAGTAGGCCATTGTGCTGAACCACTATAAATCTCTAGTTGTGGATTAAGTGTGATTGCTAGTCTCTTTACTTTAAAGCTCATTGCTACTCTTGCACATTATTTGTTTGATAAAATACTTATGTAGACACTTTGTAGCATACACACACTTAAGGTAATCTTAAGAAGATTAAAATCAATCCCCAACACTTGCAAAAATGGGTAAAACAATTTTAATATCCTATTCACAAGGTACATACCAATTCTTGGGGAAAAAAACACAAGCTAAGGATTAAAGGGTGGAAGGAAAAAATGTTGTCACATGCAAAAATCCATATTGGCTTCTATACCGAATTATCACATGGCCACATTAATTCTAAAGGGGATTTATAACTCACTAAATAGAATCCAATGAGCCTTTTGTTGGGAACATCAAGAACAAGGGAAACATCTTTACTTAAAGTCTTGGAATCACTTCTATAGGAAGAAAGCTTATGGAGACTTAGGAATTAGAGAGAGTAAAGGAATAAATAGGGCCTTAATCACCAATCTAGCTAGGATAGAAAATTTTGTGAGATCTTATGGTGCTATGGGTCAGATTGCTCAAGAAAAATACATGAAAATTTTAGAACTTTGGAATAGAAAAAACCCAAAATCAAGCTCTAGAATCTAGTTAAGTATAAAATGTTGGAATCTATTAAAAGATGGCATATGTTAGGTTGTGGTATGGACACAACATTCGCATATGGCTAGACCCATGGATTCTAGAAATACGAAGCCATAGGGTGGGACCTAATGTGGTGGAACCCCCTTCGTACTTTGTTAGGGAGCTCATGGATCCAATTACTAATAGATGGAATAAAGAATGGATCCCATAAACATTCCAACCATATGTGGCTGAGGAAATCCTAAAATACAACTAAGTGATGTCAATATAAATACAAGTGATCAACTAGTTTGGTAAAAATACACCATCTAGAAAGTTAACTACAAAATCATAAATCCATCAAAATGGAGGAATTGTCCTCCTCGTCAGCACATGTGGTAAATATGACAAGCACATAGAAGAAGGTAAGGACCATTAAAGAATTACCACCTAGGATTATTCATTTTATTTGGAGACATATAAATGGTGCACTTCTTTTTAGAATCTCCCTCAAATAATTCATCCCAAGTATAAATCCAATTATGTCTTCTATGATTCGGCCAACGAAGTTTTGAAGCATATAATTTCTATTACCACCATGCACAAACCATTTGGTTTGGATCACCATTGTGTTTACATATTAGGGAAAGCTAGAAAAATTTTCAAAATAGGATTAAGGATTAGTTATTAGTTCTACAAGAACCTTAAATTTTCAATTTGGGTGCTTCCATTATGTGGTAGATCTGGAAAGCAAGAAACAAAGGAATATTCAATGACTAACAATTTGGTAATTTCTCTGGTACATGAGTATTCAACTGCAACCTCTGGTTATTCTTGTGACTCTACATTGGTAGTCATCTCAAGAACTCTCTCTATGAGTTGAAAGGGAAAATGGAGGCTGCAAACTACTACTCTTCCCTTAGGAAATAGGGAAATAATCTAGTCAATATGACCAATTAGTTCTGAGTGATGAGCCAATCCGATGGCAACCTCCACTAGTTGGGATAATTAAAATAAATATTGATAGGAGAACTGGTATTAATGGAGTAGCTGTAATAATGATCCAAAATCACTTGGGAGAATTCGGGCAACAACACAAAATATTACTTATCTTTCTTGGTTAAGGAAGCAGAAGCATGGACTTTTCCTCTAGGGTTTAATATTGTCCCAAAGATTCTCAACCCACCCTATGCAACTTGAGTAATAGTTTGCAAAATTGTGCGATTACTGAATGAAGGTGGAAAATCCCCCTCCCCCCCCCCCCATGGAATATAAGAGCAATCATGATTGACTGTCATCATCTCCTTTATCTCCTACACAATGTCTAAAATTTTTTGCAAGCAAAACACAAATAAACTTACTCATGATCCTGCAAAATTGTTGCTAGTAACCACTTGTCTCCATAGGGAACAAATATTCTACTCCCCCATGTTCCAAGACACAAAGGCTAGGGTATGTAGGGTTAAAATTGTAACAACGGTTTTCAAAAGAGTGTCACATGCCAACCTTTGTGTCTAGGAACATGGGGGAGTAAACAATTTGGGAGTAGCGCATTTGTTCCCATCTCAATAATGGGAAACAATAAATCCTCCTAACTATATTCCAAATATCATTGAGGAAATATATAATCCTGAGATATTTCAATACAAATGAAATGAGCTTTGGCTCCTTACAAATAAAACAAAAACATGGGGACATGAAATGACAACTTAGAAAGACCATTGGACCCATTAGAGTCACATTTGGTATATTCTTGTTTGTATTTTCTTTTATTCTATCACGACAACTTGCTTACAATATTACAAAAATAAAATAAAATACTTTATTTCTTTTTTTAATTAAACATTTCATTTAAACAATCATGTGTAATCTTCTTAGTTATAATACATTATAAATTCCAAGTAGAATTATTTGATTAAAATATCTTAACAAAGAAGAATTCAAAAATTATAGATGATGAAAAGAAATTGGAAAAAGGGAAAAAATGATAAATGAAGAGAATATATTGAAGGCTATAGGAATTAATGATGGGAGGGAGATTTAAAAGATTTTAAGATGTGTGTGGGTGTGCGTGTGTTGTGAAGGACATTCTGGAGAGAAACTATTGAAAGCTTTGGTTAAAATTTTCCTTAAAGAAGAAAAGCTCGTGGTCACCTTGTTTTTGTTGTTCTCTAAATTTTTTTTGAAGTTTTTATGATTGGGGTGCGAGAGGCAAAGAGAGAGACACATGCTTTCCACATGGCATCCATTGAACAATAGTATTCTTCGTGTGTGTATTAGAAAAGCCTTATATAATGTAGGGGAATGTCAATAATTTGTAATTATGCGAAAATATTTATCTGTGAACTTTTTCAATTGTGGCAGTAAATGGTTATGAAATTAATATATAAATTATGTACATTCTAGTGCGAACTAAATCAATGAATGAAACATAAATTGATTTGTAATTAACATGTTAAAAAAAAAATAGAGTGAAGCAATGCATAATATGACCTATCACTACACCACTTTCATGAATTTGAATTTGATATACAAATTTTGATAGAAAATTGATTTCATTAATCTGCCAGATGGGAAAAGGCTAGCATAGCCAATAACATGATATGTAATGGTCAGCATTTTGTAAGGGTGTTATGCTCCATTTCAATTTAATAAAATTTTATGTTTTATAACAAACAAAAAATATATATTATATCTCTGACCCTACAATTGAAGGAGACTTTTAAGAGCCATTTTCTATTTGCTCCACTCTCTCAACATGTAAATAGTGATTTCTCTAAGATGACATTAAAGTATTGAAACTAAGTTTATGGCCATGCCTATCATACATTCATGAAGTCAAAATTTTCCAAATGAAGAGGAAAGCTTGTTGGTTGGCATTGTAAATTAAATCAGAAGTGCCAAGTACATACTAATAAATAGCATATCAACAATAACTAGAATGGGAGAAAAAAAAAGTCAAGAGTAATGTACCACCTCAATCTAACTTATTTAGAAGCATTTACAAATAATGTAAGGAATGAGGACTCAACATTTTGTTTGTCTCACCAAACCTACAAAATTAAAGACCAACTTGATTGGGTGATCAAGGGTATCTAATCTTTTTTGTTAACAAAGCAGTGTGCTTATAGAAAAATCATACAAATCTAATGATGACAACTTTACAAAAAAGGATGCATTTGTATGCCATAAAATAAGAGTTTATGAATATTTTTTTTGGGAAATAGAATATTGCATTAAAAAACTAATAAAAAAGATGTAAAGCTTCGAAATCTCATTCCTAGAAAAGACTTCGGAGTTTACTTAACATTCTTCTGACTTACACATGTTGAAGACCCTCCACAGTGGAATATTATTAAAGAGCCTAGTAAAATTTTTTTTCTTTTATAATTATTACGTATTTGTGGAAGCTTTTCTTATATGATTATTGCATTGGAATCACATATCTATTTCACATTCGTATAGTAGAAGGAAATCTAAACCTTATTCATATTCAAGTCCACAACCTTTTAAATATTAATTTTTCATAAGACATGCTAAAAAAAAATTCATGATCCATAAGACTAAATAAAACCCAAACGCATGGATTTATAAAGTTAAAGTAAACTAACATTTCTCTCATAGGGGTCCACATAAAATTAAGACTGAAATAAACACCATTAACTAAGAATCAAGTCCAAAATAAAGTTTAAACATAAAACATAAACCAAATCCTCCAATAAAAGCTCATCATCACATATCATATCTTTTTTTCCTCTAATGGAAAGTACTTGTAAAACATATCAATTTGATAAATAATGCACATGGATCAGTCTATAACTCACAAATGACAATACAAAACACACCGGAATTATAGCCAAGACTTAGCACTAATTTTTTGTAAAACCTTTTCTTTTAAAACACTTTTTTAAAGTATACTTTGCTGAAAAATGAACTTATCCTTTTAAAACAAAACTTACATTTTTTTACTTAAATAAAAACTTTTACATACAACTGCTTATAGAACAAACATAATTTATCTTATACTTAACTTATTCTTTTACTTCATACAAACACACATTATCACAAAAAGCCTTAGTCTATTTCTAAGGTTCACATATATACTTACCTTACTTTTCCTAATTTCTAAGTTTTCACCTTCATTTATATATATATGATCATTCAAAACTTTCCTTTTACATGAAATCCTTAAAGGACCTTTAAACACTTAAACTCTTTTAAAAATTCTCACAATCTAATTTCTTTCACAGTTAGGATGTCTAAACTTTCATAAACAGAACTTATCACTCTTAGCCTATCTTGAGTTCTTATCTTTCACACATATGACCCAAGTTATTGAATTCCTACCACATAGTGTCATCACAAACTCACATATGGACCTATAGGTAAGTTATCAAAAGCCTATATATGAACCTATAGGCAGGTTATCAAAAGTCCACATACAAACCTGTAGGCAGGTTATCACAAGCCCACATACGAACTTGTAGGCAGGTTATCAAAAATACATGGGTATTCATTCTTCAAACCTTCATGGATCTTAATACAATCACATCACATTTCACATACATAAGTCAACATATAAACTTGTTAGACAGGTTTTCACCTCACATATTTCACATCGCTAACATAGGCCCATATATAAACTTGTTAGGTAAGTTTTTCACATCATATGGTTCACATCAATTTCATAAATCTACATATAAACCTATTGGGTAGGTTCATCACATTACATACTTCACTTCACTTTCATATTGGTCATTAAAACCTTTACACTTCAATCCATAAAGATTTTCTCAACAAAACTTATGCACATGTCTTTCTTCTAAGCACAATTCATTTTCTTAGGTTCCAACTATAGAACTTCACATTACCCTAACCATCAAAGGTTTTCTACACAATCACATGCATAACATGTAACACAATACATTAAAAAATTTATCATATTACAATATATTACATATCTTCACAAAAGTATACATGAATGCATGTCTTACTTTCTAACAAAACTTATTTTTCAAAATCTATTATTTCTTTTTCAAAACTGATGTTTTCTTTTGTAAAATCACATAGTAAAATCATGTTAAAATCACTTTGCAAAATAGAGAATTTGTATGGTCCATCTAAGCACATCTAAGAATATTTTCTTTCCAAAAAATCATAAGATAACATAAATGATGTTGATATTTATAGAAAATAATATATGACATGGTACATTTTTATCAAAACTTGAAGAAACTAAGTATAGATTCTTATAATAATTAATCAAAATATATTCAATATGTAACTTTAGGTTTGAACTTAAAATCATGCATCAAACATGAAGAAACAATGAATAATTTATGGAACTTATATAATATAAGACTTATGCAACCCAACACATATAGTAAATCATAAACTTTCAAAACCTTTTTTCTTTGTAAAAACTTATAAGACAAAACAATGGAAGATAACTTATGAAAACATATGTTTTCATTAGGGAACTCTAAGATCCTAAACAAAATAGAAAAACATGTATAGTTCATATCATTATTTTAAGAGAATCATAAACTTTCAAACTTAGCTTTCTTATCAAAGAACATCTAAGATTAAGAATCTAAACAAAACAAGAAAATATATATGTTTTATGAAGTTACTTGCGCACATTTCTTATCAATATACTTCTAAGAACCTAAACAAAACAATAAAACATGAATGTTTTGCAAAGTTACTTGTACAGGTTTCTTATCAAAATACTTCTAAGAACCTCAACAAAATAAAAAAACACATATGTTTTGTAAAATTATTTGTATAGGTTTCTTATCAAAATACATTTAAGAAGTTAAAAAAAATAAGAAAATATGTATGTTTTATAAAGTTACTTGCCTCTTGTTATAGAAAATCAAATTCCCAAAGCTTCTTGTGTTCTTCCCTTTTTTCCTTTTTCAAAATCCAAAAAGTTTCCTTCAAATCCTAGCTCTCTCTTTGTTTTTATCCCTCTTCTTTGTTCTTTGCATTTTGGTGTCGAATTAAGTCAAGTTCTCATGCTTATATTGACCCTAGGGAAGTCCCAAAGCTATTGGGAAACTTCTAAATACAAAATCCTCAAAATTCAGGCACTCCGATCAATCGGAAGGATGCCCGATCGATTAGGCATTGTCTGTTTGACCTGCTAGCACTAAAACACTCATAACTCTCTCATATGGACTTAGATTTGTTCACCATTTGTTTTGTTAGAAACTAGACTTTATGGTCTTTTCAATGACATAAATTTTGCTCACTAATTCGTCCTACATTGTTAATAGTGTATCTCTAAAGTTACTTCAAATTAGTTGGCCCATCAACATAGACATCTTGTGGAAAAATGATTATAACTTTCTCTAGGAAACTCATTTTCACTCACCATTTGTGGCTTTGGATAATAGACTTCAAGAGATTTCCAATGATATATAGTTGCTAGCAGCTAATTCATTTGGAGTTGCTACAAGTTTACCTTTAAAGTTACTCCAAATCTACTATTTCAGACCATACCAAACAACATAGACAGCTGGTGGGAAGATTATCATAAATTCTTCTAGGAAATTCCAATTCTCTCACCATTTAATGAATTGAAAAGTATAATCATAGATCTTTCCAATGATATAAAATTTGATCAATGACTTTTCTTAGTTTGTACAGGTTTTCCTCTAAAGTTAGACAAGGTCATAGGTCATTCAATATATACTCAAAGTAGAATCATAGATCTTTCTAATGATATAAAATTTGATCACTAATTCTTCCTAGTTTGTATAGATTTTCCTCTAAAGTTGCACAAGTTCACAAGTCATTCAACATGCACTTGAATTGTACTAAGTGTGTAATCTAGGTTTGAGTTCTCACAAAAGAGGGTATTAAGGAATACCTTTACATCATAAACCAGCACCTTTTCTATCCAAGGAGGAGTACATATTTTTGGGTTTAAGGTACAAGTCTCCAACCTAGATAAAGAGTGGGTTGCTGCATTAACATTCCTTTTATCATGATTTAAAGACACTTTTTCAAAAAGAGATAATAAAGATCTACAATCCTTAATAGGGGGTCTAATGATCCAAGGAGTATTAGAAGAATCTTCCTTCAATACATTGATAAAAAAGAGAGTATCCCTTCCAAAATAATATTCTTAACTCCTAAGACCATTGCTGATAAGAAAATGCTTTTAGCCATAACACAACAAGGTCTACCACCATCACCACATACCTGGGTCTACACAACTGAGAGAAATATTGGATAATAATGGGGAGTATTAGGACATATATTAGAGAATAAGTAAGGAGAATATTCCCCCTTATTCTCTTTTCCTTGCTATATATATAGCTCACACTTCTGCATAGTCCGAAAATCAATGTCCTCTTCATAAACTCCATGAGTGGGAGTGTACATAACCATAAGAGTAGAGGCTGTCCCTATTCGCTTCAGCAGCCTTCCTTAACCTTTCAATGTTGATGCCTCCTTGGCATCAGTTCCAACAGCTACAATTTTCATTCCACACAGCCGTGGGTTAATCCCCCAAACATGACAATGATGGCCTCCTCTTGACATAGGACATGCATGGATAACCATCAGCCTAGCATATTCACCGGCAGCACCGACATTGGATTGCAAGGAGAAAGAATCAAATCTAGTGATGGTGCACAAGAGTTCACCCCAATCTTCTGTCTTTTTGGCATTAGAATCAAGTATCTCCTTTGGAATGTCATTGTACCCCTCAAGCTTCTTACCATCGGGGCATGGAATGTATTCCTTGTAGTACCAATCTTCATGCTTCTTAGCTTCACAATCCTTGATTTTCTATAGAGGGGGAATATTCCAATCAATATACAAACTTCTTGATTTATTCTTCACATTGTCAATAAAGATGCTGCATGTAGCATTTGGCTAGAGGAAGAGAATGTAAACATGATTAAGATGATCGGTTCTATAAGGAACATCTTTCTTGATCATGTGGTTTAATCCATTGTGTGAAAGAATAGCATAGACCCTTTTGTTCTTCTGTGGCCACTCCCAACATGATACTACTATATGACATGTCACCACCAAAATTCTTTTGATCAACTTCACCTATGAGCAACTTCATGTGGCCACCACCATAGTATAGCTTTTGCTTATTTTCAACAGAGAACTGAAAAATACCAAACTCTTATAAAATTCATCCAAGAACACATAGAAACCTGTGTCACTAGTCTGGATGCTTTTATAGTTAGTGTCAGTTATGTCTTTCCTTTTTCAGCCACAGCCATTAGATCTCTCTAGATCTAACGGTTAGGGCTAGAATTGGTTTTAGAAAAGGACTCTCATAAGGGAGTCAGTGGTTTTGAACAGCAAAGGCAGTGAAATCCCTAATTTAAAATTAGGGAAAAGAATAGAGAGACATTGAGGCAGTTGTACAATGTGGGTTTCTTCTTCCCAGGGTTTTGAGAGGGTGAGAGAGAGAAAGGGTGTACAAGGGCTTTGGTGTGGGTTTTCGGGTTTGGAATTACACACTTCTTGTATAAATTTCACATTACATAGTGAAGAAGATCGTTTCTCTCCCGTGAACGTAAGCATATCGTTGAACCACATAAATCTTGGTGTCTTCTATTTTTTTGTGCTTTGATCACTTCTATTTTTTTTTCTTATTAATTCGTACTAGAATATTTTTTGTGAAACACAACAAGTGGTATCAGAGTGCCGGGTTCGACCAGAGAGGATTGGAATTAAGAGCAAGTTTTTAATTACCAGAATTTAGTACGATAATAGGGAAAAGATTATCAATGGCCAAGTTCGAGGTGGAGCCCTTTGATGGGAAAAATAACTTTAGCATGTGGCAAAGTATGGTTTAAGATATTATGGTGCAGCAAAGGCTAATCAAAGCATTATTCGGCAAGGAAAAAAACTTAGCAACCATATCTGACGGTGATTGGGAAGAACTTGAGAAGAAGAAAATATAAACATGATTCAGATGATCAGTTCTATATGGAACATCTTTCTTGATCATGTGGTTTAATCCATTGTGTGAAAGAATAACACAGACCCTTTTGTTTTTCTATGGCCACTCCCAACATGATACTACTATACGGCATGTCACCACCAAAAATCTTTTGATCAACTTCACCCATAAGCAACTTCATGTAGCCACCACCGCAGTCAAGCTTTGCTTATTTTCAATAGAGAATTGAAAAATACCAAAGTCTTATAAAATTCAACCAAGAACACATAGAAACCTGCTTCGCTAGTTTAGATGCTTTTATTGTTAGCATCTCCATTCCTAGTTGAGTTCTCATATGTCTTCCAATCATATTTGACCCATCAATTTTTCCATCCATCTTTGAAACGTTCTTTGATAATTGTCAGCACCCAAATTTTGACTAGGGTCATTGGATAGCATAAGGACAGCATAACAATATTTAGGCATCAAGACTCTAAGCACCGTTGGCTTAGGAAGAGCAAACATGGACTCTAAGAGGTTAGGCATTCCCAAAGCAATCTTCCCGGATGCTCTAGTCACGAATGAACCAATCAAAGCCCCTTATTATAGCCTAACATGCACCATTTCAGGACAAACCCTAATCTCTCTTAAAAGCATCAACAGGACTTTGAGGGTCCTCATTTCAGAACCCCATCCATGTCATCAGCAAGTTTTCCACCTCCTGTAAGCTTTTCTCTAGTAAAGCATCACAAATGGATAAATTATTATTTTGCCATTTTTCCTTCAAAAGCCCTGAACTCACTATCTATCACTTAGATCACTAAATTTCTTCTCCTTTATAAGCCTTCTTGTCATGAAGCATCACAGGCGAAGAATTCTCATTTTCACTTTTTTTTGACCCATGAGCAAAAAATTACCATTTTACCCTTTTCACTTTAGAGAACCTATCCTTAGACCCTCAAAGG
>JAOXJP010142073.1:0-13327 GCA_025762735.1 Platanus orientalis | reverse complement strand
CCCCCCCCCCCCTCCCTTTACAAGAGACATAAATAAATGCAAAAATAAATAAAAGCAACTAGAATGAACTCCAAACATATATCAAAACCACTCTCGGTCATGATGTCCTCATCAAAAAACCTTTCAAGAAACATAACCTTTGCTGCCCAGATTTTCCAGCACCTGAAATTTTTTTAAACTGTCCAATTCCTACATGGGGATTGATGCTATATACGCTGTGTCTGCTTTATGATACCCTATTTAGGTGATTTGATCAACAAACTGCAAACCTCATGAGGTTTTGACCTGTGGCCAGATATTGATAATTTAGGTTTTGAGTTGTTCTTAAGAGAAAGCTTCAACTTGTTGCTGGATCATCCCGTTTTACCTGGTAGCAATCTTCAACATCTATAGGAGGATCATGAAGGTTATTTGGGGCTGAAATCGTAAACATGAGCTTGAGTAATGGACTTGGTCAGATTTCTGAAGATTTAGTGTTTGACTAAAGACCCAAGTCAACTGAAGTTGTTTTTACAGGCTAATTATATTGTGGATTCGAGGGTTGTACTTCATCAGAGGAGATGAAATCCAAGTTGAAAGATGAATACTTGCATCTAGACTATGAAGAGAGAGTGTTCAAATAGCTGATTACCTTTGAGCAGGAAAGTTTGACAGTAGATGAGTATATAGAAAGTTCAATAAATTCATTGTATGAAGTCAACCTCTTGTAGATGATAAGCATGTATAGTCTTGGTACAAGATGGGACAGAAACTAAATATTCACATAGAGATGGTTACTTGTAAGCTTGGGACTATGGACAAAGCATACCAGATGGCACTCAAGATTGAACCAACTGGAGCATCATCTTGTCAAGGTACTATGGTTTTCAAGCTAGGAAGTCTATTGCTCAAAGGACTGATGCTTCACATGTGAACAAAGGCAGTCCTAATAACTCCGTTGTCAGACCAGGTACTTCCAAGCCTGCTGTTGATAAGGGGGAAACGGTAACTAGCTATGAAGCGGGAAGGGC
The DNA here is from genome assembly GCA_025762735.1 of Platanus orientalis. Lineage (NCBI taxonomy): Eukaryota > Viridiplantae > Streptophyta > Magnoliopsida > Proteales > Platanaceae > Platanus > Platanus orientalis. The sequence goes on along the minus strand of JAOXJP010142073.1, from coordinate 12,317 downwards.
AGGAAGGGCGAGAACTGAATGTTTTAGATGTGGAAAGACTTTGCTTCAGTGTGTCCAACTAGAAATCTTGCTATCTGTGAAGAGAAGGATGAAGATTCTGAGAAGGAAGGTCAGCATGAAAGTGAGGCGGAGAAATCATCAGATGCTGAAACTAATGACTTGGCAAGAGAACCTCAAATAACATCATTGATATAGTACATATATAGTGCTTAATCATTAAAAATATATATATAGTGCTTTCTTCTTTTGCAAAATTTCCAACAATATGTATGTGAACCAATTTCACATACTAGTAATCTTTCTTTTATCTATATCAACTTGACTGTGCGCGGACATGCCAACACATTTGGTTTGGTGGGGGCTTAGCATACTTGACACTTGCATTTTTGTATCTGAATTCCACATCTAAGTCGTATAAACATTGGGAAAAGAAAACATTTAAAATCTATGCTTGATACAAATGCTAAAATCTTAATATAGCTCGATGTCTTATTTTCCGTGTAATCAAATTGATGTGTTTGTTGGGCAATAATCATAAATCAGATAGTTGTTATAGAAGGCACTTCTAGTGATACCAAACAAGTTTTGTTAATATATGACAAGAAAGCCAAGTATGAGACATTCTCGGATCATTTGCGTGTAGTTTAACACTACTCTACAATCTCCATCTTACATCCATATGTAGGCTGTTTTTGGATTTTGGGGTAAGTGTAAAATCCTGTACTGCTCCCAGGTACAAAACTATCTACCCAAGCACTTTGAAATAGATTATGCCCTGGATTGTAACTTCCATGTCTAACTTCTTTTAACCGATATCAATATCTAAATTTCATACATTTGTATTGAATGTGCTTTTGAAAGAGCAGTCCTCTGCACATGGATTAAATTTTCTGTTCGTTCCTTTTCTGTTGTCATCTATTCTAAGTTCTGGTTCATCTAAGATTGCAAAAAATTGAAGTCATGTTCATAGGATTTCAGGTTCTACAGTTATTCAGTTTAATCAATTTACTTTAAATTAATTAATTTCCTTGACAGACAGGTTGCATATTCTCCTCCTTTCCAATTTCTTTTTCCTTACCTACGTAATGGGTGCTTGCATTATGCTCTGCAGGAACACCGAGTAGCTCGAGATGCTGCCCCTCTTCCACCTCGCGTGGGTTCCACTGTCATGGATAGAGTTCCATTTCCAGCCAAGGCTATAGGGGGATTTGATCTCGAGAGGTCAAGGTGTAGATGATCTGTGTGGTTGATAGCATCATATGTAAGAAAGTAAATAATTTTGTAGTTTGTAAATCACCATTAGTTGATATTGGAAGAAATCATTTCATGCTTTCTGTTCAGTCTTTTATGATCATATTTTAGTTTTCCTTTAGTTTATCTTGTTTGCAGCAGTCCTTATATGATACATGAACTTGATCAGAACTTGAATTTCTAGGAAGTATGTCTATAATTTTTTTTTCTCCAAAACACTCTTATTTATTTCAAGAAACAGAAAAGTACAAAAGACTGTTAGAGATTTACAATCCACCAAAGACAAGATACAGCTAACTTGTACAAAACAACAAAGGCCCTGTCTGGTTGCCTTGAATTGAATTGAAAAGGATAGAAAAGAAAGAATAGAACATTACTCAAAAGAAGAAAAAAAAAACTGTAATTTTCTATCCTTTTTTTTAATGACTGTTTGATTGCCAAGAAAAGAAATGAAAAACTTGTGTGGCTGGGATTTGGTATGACCGTCCCTGTGCGACCTAGGTTAGTATGGCATCAGGGCAGACACATCAGTGCCATAAATAGTGATTTACACTTTTTGGGGGATGCTTTTCACTTTTTGGCGCAGATGTGTTGGCCCCTTATGCCATACTAACCTAAGGTGCTCATACCTAATCCTTTGGGAAACTTATGTGTTACAATTTTCATGTGAAATGGTGGATTTTCAGGCAAGAGTTGTGTGAAAATAATATGTAGCAGACCGAGAAAATAGTTAGGAACATGGGAATTTTGAAAATTGAGGAATTCCGGTTCTCAGCAGCCAAACAGTTTAAAAATGTAGCCAAGAATCATGAGAAAACCAGCTTTTCATGGCAACCAGACAGGATAAGGAATTCCACTCAAAAATAAAATCTTGAAACGGAACCCTTCAAAGCATTAAGTGGGGAAGTCCAAAAATACATGAGACCCAAAAATTCTCTCGGGAAGTATGTCCTTATTACATGATTTTGCAACAGAAGAACAAAACATCTAGCACTCGAAACTGTAATTTTGAAAGAACTGACAACTTATTTAATAAAATGAATAAATCACATACACAAGCATGCCCACATTGGAGAACTCTAAACTTGCTCAAACCTGGCCTTTTAACGTTTTCGTAAGGTAAGAAGAGAAAAGTCCTCCTATTGATCTGGTTATAAGAAGTATGTGTTTTAGTTTTACTCTTTTTTGTTTTGGGACTACCACATCCATTCCAACAACTGTTCTATCATTTGGAAGCTCTCAAATAATGTGGCAGAACTGAACTCATTAGTATCAGATTCTGTGAAACCCTTTATTATTCGTAACTGAAAGTGTTTGGTTTGAGAAATCAAGGTTTAAATAACAAAAATGATGGGGGCAGATGAGGTTTTAAATAATTTATTACTGGATATGATAATGTATTTGCCTTGGCAAGAATAGTTAGGAATGACATAGGAAACGCCAGGAGCAACAGGGTATGATTTCATTTATACACCGTTGCATATATAAACACCATTATTGATACTGAAAACAAAAGCAATTTAGCTAAGTCACTGATTGTTCAACAAAACGTCTAGTTTTCTGCATATGTGAAATGATCTCAGAAGAGTGATTTTGAGATTATAAATCAAAAACTTGGTTTTGATTGGCATTCAGCTACGTCAATCCAAACTGCCATGTTACCCAACAAAACTCTGCAAAAAGTTGTTGATTCATAATAAGCTGTTCCTGCTCCACTCTCCTTGAGGTACCAGTTGTCTAGGCTTGGGCTTTCCAAGGTCAGGCATACTTGATAAAAGAGGGTTGATATCCTCTGCGACGTGAATATTTATGCCAGGTCTGGAGCCACCATTCGTGGGACACCATGTGGCATCAGGTACTGACACCACCACCCTCTTTGAGTAAGTACTAACTCCTCGATGCGTGCCTCCAATTGAGTTCATTTAGTCAAGTGAACCTGAGCTGAACTGCATTGGGGTCAGTTTGTTATGAACTCGGCTTATTTAGTGTGTAATCTCTCCACAATTGGTGGTTTTTTTTTTTTTTCACCAATAAGAGATTTGAATTTCAAACTTCTCCCAACGAGGTCTGTCAACGAGCTTGCCAAGTTTACACAGCTCAGGCTTGTCACAGGCCGAAAGCTCGTACAAAAACACGGTTCGTTTGCAAAAAACAGAAGTTTCCAACATCCATAAGATCAGGCTTTTAACTTGCCATTTTTTTCTTGTAAGCTACGTACTCCCTCGGTTTTCAAATTAATAATGTAAATTTTTTTCTAAAGAGAACCCAAAAAAATAATAAATTTTGTTACCCTATCAATATGTGTATGACCTCCGGCCAAGCTTCTAACGAGCTAAACTTAGTACAGCTCAGCTCTCTGATCTTTACTAGAGCTACAACTTGCCTCATGCCAAGCCAAGTTATAAGCTGAGCCAAACTAGCTCAACCGTATAATAATAATAATAACAATAATAATTTACATAAGAAGACCTCCGGCCAAACTTCTAACCAGCTGAACTTAAGACTCAGCTCTCTGATCTTTACCAGCGCTCAAGCTTCACTCATGCCAAGCCAAGTTCTAAGCTGAGCCAAGCTAGCTCAACTCATTAATGGCCCAAGATTCAACCAAGTATACCACTAGAGTAGATTTGGCTCATGGGCTAGTTTCCAAAACTAGCCACAATCTCCACGAGGACGGGACAACTAGCTCCTGATATGAGCCAAAGCAGAGCTTTCTATGACCAGACGTCAATTGATACAATATACCAAGGGAGCTTCTAATAACACTCCCAAAATTTCTCCTCGACACTCCCCGTTTTAAACTTTTTCAAAATTCCAACATATACCCATGTTTAAATTTATCCTTCTCTCTCCCTCTCCCTCTCCAGCCTCTCCCCTCTCTCCGGTGACCCCGATAATGGTTGCAGCAGTGACAGCCATCAGAGTGGCAACAAAAACGAACTTCTTTTTTCTCTTCGGAACACCCTGTTTGGACTTGGGAGGGCTGAACAAGTCCAGAAAAGAAAGAAAAAAGAGGGAGAGATGCTGGAGAGAGAGAGAGAGAGAGAGAGAGAGGTGGGGTGTGGAGAAGGGAGGCCGCTGCCACCCAGAGGAAGAAGGGGAGGGGTGAGTGGGGTGTTGTGAGAAAAAAAAGAGGGATATTTTTGGTAGGAAAGGGGGTGTGGAAAGAAAGTGGGTGGAAAGAATTTGAAGCTCCCTTATAGTATATGTACCTTGTTTATAAAATTATTTTAACACATACTAAAACATGGTTTTATTACCAAAAAATAAAAAATAAAAAACTTGGTTACATTATTGGGACCACATGTTCTCCAAGAACCCCCTAAACATAAAAGACAATTAGACCGTAGTTGACACTGTCAACTAAAAAAACTCATTAATCATTCAATAATTCAGTAATGCTGGTTAAAATTTGCATACATAAAGGCCTCAGACAACCTTAATATGTAAAATATTAGATCCCCTCCGACCAAAAAAAAAAATTGTTCTCATGTCTATAGCCACAGTTTTCAAAGAAATTTCACCTAATGCTAAAAACTATTTCAGCCATTAACACAAACGCTAATTTATTTCAACTATTTTATCCCCTTTGATAAAAAAAATCCATAGCGTTGATTAAAACATGAATACAGGATCCTAGTGGATTCGAACCACTACCCTCTCTAACCAATCCTTGGCTAGAGCGCTCTTACCGTTTAGAGCTTAAAGATCCTCTTAAGAAAAAACTGACGTATTGTTTTTGGGGTTTAAAAGGGTGATCAGTTATGATAGCACACTCCAGAAAAAAGAAAACTAAAACCAGCTGCAGACAATGTTATTAGGCTGTGCTGTACACAATACAAACTTTGCCACCGCTGGTCATTTCTTGAGAAAAATAATTCTTGTACCGTAAGGATTTCCCCTCCATTCTCCTAAAAAATAAAAATAAAAAAAATAAAATGTCAATCTTATAGTTGGATAACGAATCAAACGAAACATATTCAACAACTACATACTTGGCTAAAAAAGTTATATTCTGTAGTATTTTTTGTATATAATATTTTTCTAACATATTTCACAATAGGCTGAGATCCATAATAGTAGATATGATGAACCCAATTTCGATTCATCACCCATTATTTAAACTATTAATTGCCGGTCCAAATCAACGGAATACCCGACAAAACTAGCTACTCCAATACTTGAATTGAAACGGTAACGCAACGAATTGAGTCGGTTAGATGGTCAATAAGAGACAAATTCAAAAAACATGTACCGAAATAAAATCCATGTCCGCATTTTGTACGCGGCTCTAAATAATGCTAAACGAAGATCTGAATGAAAAACCATGCTCATATATACAATTATAAGTTATATATATGACAATAATAACAACGAGAAATTAACTTAGTTAAATAAACGAAATGCTTCCTCAGTTCAATTAGAAAGCTGTTCACTATAAGACGGAAGATGTGGAAAAGATATATAAGAATAATTTGAGAACGTTACATAAGAACGGGTTACGAAGTAAAATAAATATATATGAGGAGTGAATTGAGCAAATTACAACAAACTAAACAGAAATAAAAAAAATCTATCGTAAACTACCTTCAATCTGAAGAGACAATACTAATTTACCAACAATTTTGGCAACAAACACATGAATAAAATATGTTACGAATCGGCTTGGCAAAGCCTCGCCAGTTCAGTGCCAGAGAGAGGGAAAAGTTAGGGGGGGGGTGATCAGCCTAAAATTTAAGGACAGATGGAACAACTTCCTCCAGCCAAACTATAGGGGCTCCCAGTCAACATTGAGGCAACTGAATCATCACACTCAATCAAGTGGCAAACTCCTTCCACCAGTTCTGCAGTTCTCCGCAACAAGCAAACGATGGGGATCAAAAAAGCCGACGGCAAAACACCCTAGCTTGAGCAACACAGAATCCAACACAATCCAGAATAGCTCCTCATCCAATTGGTGGCTTCAATATATACACATGAACTCTCTTTTGACTTTCGGAAACAATACTCAACCCAGATGATACCAGTACAATATACATAAACGGTCACAGGACCATCCTCACAAATTCCCTAGAATAACACAACCCAACGCTTCACAAAAATACACCATAACTATTGACATATTTGAAACATAAGCTGACAATATGGCTTACAGTACTCTGACAAACAACATAATAGTCAAACATACATTCCCTGAGAATTCCAATTCTTATCACTGCGTATATTTCACCATACTATAAACATTTAAAATATTAACATAAACAAGTAAAACCCAAGGGACCATGTATGAATAATAAATTTCGATGGTTAATTGGGAATATAATTCACTGCCGCATAATTTCAACAAACTTTGGGAAATTTTTGATTACGTTGAAGAGTAAAAATAACTTTGTTAACGTCAAACAACATAGGGCGCTGACAGATTTGATATTAACTTCAAAGATATGGTGTGTTACGGTTTGACAGATTAATGAAGTCTGTATAAAACAACAATCGAACATTAATGATAAGGCTATCAAATTAAATTTATAAAACTTTGGAGCAAGCAAAACGGTTTTGTACCTCTGAAGTAATGTGTCATGTCGCTTCTTCCTGTGATTGCTTTCGGAGATCAGACCGAAATGGCTGCGAAGATCTTGGATAGCCTTAAAAGATCCTAGATTTGTGGCTTAGAATCGGCAACCAAACCGCGGAGGCAAGTAGAAAGGGAAAGAAAAACAATAAGAGACAGACACCAGATGGGAGATCCCGGGCAAGAACCCCGTGCGATCCCCCCAAAAAAACACAAAAGAGAGGATTTTTATTAGGGATACTGACCTGCCATGCAAGCGCACCTGACATGGCAAAGGTCCGATGACAAAGAGGCTTCGACACATACCCTATCCATCTTTAGGGCTTTGTCTCGATCTCTTTTACATCTTCACACATCCTCACCAACCACTCCTCAATTCCTTCCAAACCATGCATCGATTTCAGAGAACATCACAACAAAAAACACTTAATCACGATTTACAACCGCTTGATCGAACTCACAAGTATCTTCCCCGGCGACCCTTCCGACCTCATCCGACGCCGCCAGATCTATAGAGAAAACAACGATATATATCCATGATGCTACTATTTGCAAACGATTGACTGTCTCCTTGATCCAGATATCGATCCAGCTTCATGATTAGTCCCTACACGTAAAGACCCTGCAAAAACGAACAAAGGAAAAACAAAAAAAAAAAGAAGCAAACAAATAAAGTACGACGGATCGAGAAATTTCACCGAAACCCCAATCTGCAACTGCGCAAAATAAAAGGCCTGATCCGCTGCATCGACCACGTCGAAGTTGACTCACTAGCAACGGCAAAATCAAACGATCAGAAGTAAACTTCAGGTAGAGAGATCGGCCAACAGCATAAGCGAAAGGAAATGAAACAAGGGTAAAATCCAAAGCCAAAAAGCTTCAAGAACTGAGGCTAAACCACTCCGGCAGAGAGAAGATGATTATCCCTTCATCCTCGTAATATCCAAGATCATAGATTAAGAAAACTTCTCAAAACCGGCAACGATAAAGAACAACGGAAAATCAAGAGCAAAATCTAACAATAAGAAAATTATTACTAAAACGTAGATCGTCAGACGAATTAAATGAATCCGTCGAGAAATTTCTAAGAACAAATTGTCACAAAAAACGATCTACAAGAGACAGAAAGACAAAAAAGAAACCAATTGACAAGTTCGAAGACGAGAGACCTGAAACTAATAGCTCTGGGAACCCTTATTTATTGAAACCCTAGAACGAATCTACGGACACCAGTGAAAGAGTCGTTATAGATCGACGGATGAAACAAACCCACGTAGATGTGACGATAGCCTTGTTTTCCCCCTAAGGCGGTGATAAGAGATCGACGGTTTTTACGAGGGCGTACATTCATCTACTTTTCTTCAGTCGACAGATTTCTGACACCTGTTCTGTTTGATTAATGGTTTACAGCTGTTGCTTACGTTATACAGCTGTCACATGAAACACACCGAAAGCACCTATTTTTGTCGCAACTCTGCCAGTGCCGTGTCGAGCCAATGTTTGACGGTGACTTGGTGGGATTGAGCCAAGGCCTACAACCATTGATCTAAGCTTTACAAATAACCCATTGGATTGGAATCTTTCTTCCCATAAAAATTGTCTATCGACTCCTCTTGATGATGCCACGTTAAGCAGCAATGTAATTGGCCAAGAAGGTATCTTCTGGTTGACAAATGCAAACCGGAAGCATCATCTTCACCGGAAATCTGCTTTTCCTGATGTATTAGGATGGCATTAGGGGTGGACACATCAGTGCTGAAAAGTGATAAACACCCCTGAAAAAGTGAAAGTCACTTTTAGGTACTGATTTTTATCCCCCCTGATGTCATCCTAATACATCAGGAAAAGCAAATTTCCGTACCTAATCCCAGCTCATACAAAATATGATAGGCACCCTGTTTACACCAAGAATTACTGCCAAAGATGATTGGCTAAAAATAGGCCATGGGTATGATAGGCACCCTGTTTACACCAAAAATTACTGCCAAAGATGATTGGCTTAAAATAGGCCATGTGGTGAGAATTTTGGCATGTATGTGATACGTATCTGCAAGAGGATTCGAATCGTAACAAAATAACCACTGTTTGATAGATGGACATAATAAAAAGAAGCGGTTATGACCAAATGGCAACAAGCCATGGAAGATTTTTAAGAAAATATATATGATTAAGAGATGGAGTGTCAAATGCGAAGTCCACAAAGAAGTTACTTAACGGAAGAATGGCTTCACAGATTGACACGTTTTAAAGGCAATATAACTTAATAGAAGGTTATAAATAGAGAATGAAAGACAACAGAAAAGCCCGACATCCACTACACATCAAACTACAAGTCTTGTATTCGTTTCATACTTAGTCCAAATGACTGTATACTCTTATTCATTAGAAATAAAATATTTACTTTTCCATTGCCATGGTTTTAGTGTATTTGATTGAGTTTTGTTTATCAATATGGTTATGGCTATGCAACTGTATGCGTTGCATGATTGGGAGTATCCGGATGTAAGCTCCTTTTAAACATTTGATTATTTTGATTAAAATCATTTTCTTAATGTTATTATGATAGAAATTTAGAAGTCCTTGTTTACAAGAAAGAAAATAATCCACAAAGGGAAGAACCCTCCTTGTAATCGCCCAAGAGTATAAAAGGTGGCTAAGTGAATCTTTTGAGACTCATTTCTTTTGAGATCTTTTGGACATTCAATTCATCTCGGCACTTGGGGTCATAGAATTCAAAGACCAAAATTTTCATTCGTGTCCACATAGCACTGACATGCCCTCACACATAATCTGCTAGAGAATTTGTGTTGACACACCCATGTTTATTCAAATCACTATATATATATATATATATATATATATATATATGACATCTACCAAACTACCAAATTTGGTACAACGGCACAAATTGATTTCAAATACTTTTGAAATCACAAATAACAAAACCTAGATTTACCTTGAATCCACAAGAAAGAAGAAGACTTTCAAAGATAAAAATTCAATAAAATCTCAATAATAATGCAATTGTGTTTTGCTTCACACGTTTAAGAAGCTCCCAAAGTAACAAACTACTTTCCAACTTTTATTTAAAAATTTAAAAGTACTTAAATAACTTCATCTAATAAAAAAACACTCAAAAAAAAAAAATAAAGATAAGAAAGTAAAATAAATAAAAGAGATAAGTATAAAGTTATTAAAAATAGAAAACCATGCAATCTCCTCCTCCGTAACGCCTCTTTTCTTATTTGTTTTCTCCTTCTTTGCCAAATCTTTCTTCTCCAAGAACTCCTTTGCAATATATCCTACATCAATCCCCTCCACTTAGAAGAAAAAAAAGAAAAAAAAAAACTTGACATTGAGTTATGCTTTGGACAATTTGACTTTTCTAGTGCATGATACTCGAACAAATTAGCAACATTGATTGTTGGAGAAAAAACTATGTCTTCAGGAAGATCAACTATTTTGGCATTGTCATTAATTTTCTTGAGTATTTGATAAGGACCATACATTTTATTTTTCATTTTGTTATCTGATTTTGCTTGAAAGTGTTTTTTCCTTGAATGAACCATTACCATATCTCCCTCTTGGAACACCTTCAATCTCTTATGCTTGTCAGCATTTTCTTTATACTTGGCATTATATTCTTTAAGTTGTTTCTTAACATCTTCATGCATTGCTTGTATTCTTCAGTCATATTTTATGTTGTTATGCTCATACTTTGAAGCTTTTGCAAGCTCTCATTTCTCATAGGATAAAATAAATTTTTTCTACCATCCTTGTGGAAAATAAATATATTATTTTTGTCTCTAAGAGTTGAATCAACATCATGTTGCCAAGGTCTACCAGGCAACATATGACATTCCTCTAAATCCACCATATCACATAACACTTTATCTTTATAAATTTATCAATAGAAAATGAAACTCGGCATTATTTAGTTACCTCAATTTTGTTGACCTTTTTTAGCCAACGCAATGGTGCGTGCTGTAGGATGCTTCTTCGTTTTCAACTACAATTTTTCAACCATGGTCTTGGACATAATATTCTTGCTACTACCACCATCTATGATTAAAGTACATATCCGATTATTGACTATCCGATTATTGACTGTACACTTAGTTCAGAAAAATATTGTGACATTGTGACTTTGGTTCTTTCTTGTGATTGTACATCAATTTCTTTATAATAAGGGTCACTCTGTCATCTTTTTATAATAAGGGTCACTCCGTCATCTCTTTAAGTCCACTCGTTCTTTTCCCCGTCATTCCCAAAATCCTTACAATCTCTTTACTGTTTTGATTTATCATAATTTAGATCTTCATTGTGCATTGTCAAATTAGACACTTTGCACTGTGAGCATTGGTTAGATTTATGCCCATATTGACCACATCAATAACACTTGATCAGTATAGATGGAGCATATGGATTTTAGAAGAATCTAGACCACCAATAGAAGTATTTGATTTTAGTGTCCCCCTAACCAACTTTTGTCTCACATTTGCAAATGGATGAATCCTTTCTCTATAAGAATTTACACCATGACTTGATGATGACTCTTGTGACATTTCAATTGCAATGGGTTTGCCACCTATTTGTAAATCCCTATTGAGAGACTAATTCTATTGCAATTAAGCTATTGTTGCAAGCTTAACAACTTCATTAAGAGCCCAAATCAGTTGCATAGCAATCTGGTCTTGAATTGTTTGGTGTAACCCATTAGCAAATCTTGACACTTGTGTTTTAGTTTCTACCAAATCATTGCATACAAACAAGTGATAAAATTTTTCGGTATAAGCTTTCATTGCTTGAAATCTTTGTTGACAATTTTGGTATTGTTGAAACAATACAGTATCATAGTTAAGAGGTAGGAATCTTGCCTTCATCAATTGTTTCATTTTCTCTATATATGTATTGGTGTTTGATGAGAATGTAAAATGTCATATTTTTCTCCCTTAAATGTTTAGTCTTTTATATTTATTTGGTGCCTAAATGTACTCATTATTCATATATTTTGATTTAGGATACAAATGGAGACATTAAATGCAAAATGAAGCTAATTGGGCAATTTTGGACAGTTTCGACATTATTTCGTAATCCGGGCATAACTCTCTCATCCGAGCTTCGATTGAGATGATTCAAGATGCTATGGAACGATAAGAAAAATATCTACAACTTTTATGTTTTTAGTTTTGGTAGATACTAGCTGAATTAAGGTCAAAATCGGGCTTAAAGTTGTTGCACCTGCACTATTGACGTCTTGGAACGTTCCTTAGCCTGTAAGTCTAATACGCAGATTTGACGCAGTTTATTTTTTGAAATTTCTAGATCTGGTGCATGAAAATTCCAGCTAAAATCACCACTTTCCTATTCATATTAAGATTTTATTTTATTTTTTAATATTTTCCTTAATTAGTTAGATTTGAATATTGTTATTTTAGGATAGCATTTAGCATATTTTAGGAGATTTTGTAGGCTTCTAATAGGAAAATTTACG
>JAOXJP010142072.1:0-27327 GCA_025762735.1 Platanus orientalis | reverse complement strand
CATGTAAATAGTGTATGGGCCCCACCCCCTTGTGTCTTGTGGTACAAGTGTTACATGATACGAGTGGTACAAGGGATATGGTTCCATATATCAACAGCCTAGAATGGCAATGCCATCGTTGAAGATTTAGCTTCTATTTTAGCAGTGGATTCTTGTATCAATGAGGATTTTTAAGTTGAATGAATTGAGTTTAGGATTTTTATCAAATAAAAAAAAGTTGAAAAAGAGGAACGAAAAAAAGGAAAGAAAATAAAAGAAAAGATTAGGACTCTAAACCGAAGTTGTTGGCCACAAAAACACCTTTGCTAGGAGTGGAAGGATTTAGGAAAGATGGTAAACATCAAGTTCATGCAATCAAATTCAAAGCAACATTGTCTCCTTCCATGGGACCCATCAAAGGATATAGTACATGATACATGCACACAACACTGCCCTCCGTGATGTTGTTGCACCCTTTAAAAACCAATATAGAAGACCCAATTAGAACTCGAAGCAAATGTTTTGTAATAAAAATGCCTCTGCAATGTATATGGTGAATTATAAACAAACATGTGTTGTATTTGGGGGTAAAAGGGTCCAAAAAAGTGTTTAGTTGAAAAATTAGGTGGCTAATAAAGACATCAAATTCAAAAAACACATCATGTGTCAATTAATGGCACGCCTTTAAAGGTCTATCTCGTAACAGACAATCATTCTCCATTTGAACTAGTTGTCCATTCCTTGTTGGGCTCAAAGACTTTGTATTGATTTTATCACTCAATGACCTTAGCATTGGGAAACCAAGGCCCACTGTAGAGGTGGAAGGCTATTGTACACGAACAAGTATGAATTACCCTCCCGCTTCTTTCCCCTCTCTGTATACAACCCTCGTTATATTCCTCTATAGGCTACTATGTTCAGGCAGATCTATACAAAATTTGTTTATGATTAAGAAGAGAGGGAATGAATAATGGCACCCCTAAAAGCTCTCACCACACCCCCTTTTTTATTGTTTTTCCCTTTATACCCCTCCCCTAAAACCTCCCCTACCTAAAATACCCTCCCCTCTTTTCTCCCCACACCCTCACTCCTCTCCTCTCTGGTGTCGGTGGCAACCCACCCCTCCCCCTTCGGCACCTTCCTCCGCCTCTCTCTCCCGCACCCCTCTTCCTCTCTCTCTCTCTCTCTCTCTCTCTCTCTCTCTCCCCCTCTCTCTGGCGTCTTTGATTTCTCTCCCTCCCTCCCTCCCTCCCTCTCTCCCTTCCTCTTCATATCACTCCCTCTTTCTTCCTCTTCCTCTCTCTCTCTCTCTCTCTCTCTCTCTCTCCCTCTCTCCTTCCTCTTTTTTTTGTCGTTTAGACTTGTAGGTCTGGGCAGAGGCCCCCTTACATGGACGTGAAGGTCCGAGCAACCAAAAAAAAAAAAATAGGGAAAAGGGAGAAGGAGATAGAGAGGAAGATGAAATTTCAATATATATAAATCCTAGAGGGGGTGAATAGGATATTTTAAAAATTATTTTTAGATTACCCCAAATTCAATTGTTGTTCAATTAATTAAGTTAGTCCTAATATTTAATTACAATTGAATTGTTCTCTTGAGTATGGATATATTGAATTGCATTTGGATGTGTGATTGAAACAATAAGTACAATGCTTGACAAAGTAAATAAAGAATGTATATGCAAATCACAAGCAATCACAATACACACAAGATGTATAGTGGTTCGACAGAATAGCCTACATCCACTCTCAAAAGCTCACCACCGAGCTAAGTAATTTTATTAAGATTGAAGATGTTATAATCAAGGCTAAAATTAATATAAAAAAACCTAGTTTACTTACCAAGCAAGCTATACTTAGTGTCTCCAGTGGGTGTGGTTTATGGTCTACTCTTCCAGTGTCTCCAACAGAAGAACTATGGGTCTACACTACCAATATCTCTGGCAGAAGAGATCTCAATACCTTAATAAAAAGTAAAGGCAAGTGTTTACCTCTTGAAGGTTGATGTTGCCTTAAACACAAGTTGGGGTTGCTCCTTGTTGAGCTAGATTTGATTATTTTTCCTTTATGCTTCTTGGTAGCTCTTCAAGCTTGTAGAGCCAACTTCGGTGGGTTGTTCTTCCTTGAGTAAAGTATGACACACAATCCCACACCATCTCCTTTTGGGTTTCCTTTTGGACAACCCTTATAGCCTACCTCCAAAGAATATACTTTAGTAACATTGGAGAGGTGGCAATGTAATGGTCTTGGGTATAGATTTACCTATCTGAGCATAGAGAGAGTTTTAAAGAACTAAATCCCCCAAGATTTACCAAGGATGAGCAAGAGAGCTTTCAAAGTATGTGATTTTTATCAAGAACCATTAGTAGATCACTTTGAGCTCATCCCCTCTTATATTAGACGAAAATGATCATTGTCCATTATATATTAGAACATTCCCCAATGGTTAAGAAAAATGGGTCATTGATTAGAAACAAACTTTTGAAGTTTTAACTGTTATACAGTGTTTCCACTACTTTAGATTGATCTGGATCGATACAAGTGCAAAAAACACTCAAAACCTACAACCCAATAGTTACTAGTTTAATCCTGAATCGATCCTAAATCAATGCAAATTATTTAGATTGAACTCAGAGGCTAAGATTAATCCTAGATCTATCCAAATGCTCTGTAATGCCTTCTAAAATCTTAGAAATGCTACAAAGACATTGAGATCGTCTCTTCATGGTCCGGGAAGGTCCTAAGACCTTTGGAACCCTTCCTTAGACCCTTGATTCATCTAGACTACTTCACATTACCTGATATGCCTTGTGTGTGCTTGGAGTAAGTTGTGAATCCTTCAGGATGATTTGCCGACTCCCGGATTGATCTCTTGAGGCTTCCTTGACACTTGATGATGATATTCATGGTGCTTGAAACCAAGAACTTCCTAGACTCTAACATGACTCTACTCATGTCCTAATCTATATAATGCATGTATTTTATAGTTCATGGAACTTACAATACATTACATTTACAAAAGAGAGGAAAAGATAGGAAGAGGAAGAGAGAAAGGGAGGGAGGGAGAGAGATGCCAGAGAGAGGAAGAGGAAGAGGAAGAGAGAGAGAGACACTAGAGAGAGAATGAGAGAACTGCTGGAGAGAGGGAGAGAAAGCTACTGGAGAGAGAGGGCGATGCAGGGGTGGGGAGAGAAGGAGGAGGGTATTTTGGGGAGGGGGTAAAAAGGAAAAAAAAGAGGTGTGGTGAGAGGTTTTGGGGGTGCTACTAGTCCCACCCAAAAATGAAATGATTAAGGATGAATTGATCTCCCATTGAATGTCTATGATAAGCTTTGATTGATGGACATAAAGAAATCACTACTCTACAACTGCATTGTCAATCTCCTCGTCAAGGAGAGATACTTTTGTTTGCGTTCGGGTCGCTTCATAAGCTCCTTGACGATTGTCGAGACTCACTGGTTATCAAGCATAAGGAATTGTTCCCAGATATCTCTCAGTTACTGTTGGATCAGATCTCTCACCTCAACACTCTCTAAGGTATTACTAACTCCTTTTGTCCTCCTTCCCTCCCCTCTATCCGTCATTATCTTTTTTGATCGCTTAATGAGGTAGTAATTCGTTGTTAAATTTCTCTGATTCGAAATCAATTTTTTATTTTCTCATTCACTGTTGATTTTTATTTAAGTCTTTTGTTGAGTATTTTTCTTTTTAAACTTTGTTGAATCACTCCTTTTTTTTGTTTTCTGTGAAATTGGTCTCATTTGGAAACTCTCAATTAATTTGTCATCAGATGTCTTGTTAGATGGTAGGAAACTGAAAAACTTATTACTTGCAAATCACTTTGATTGTAGTTTGCAATTCTTTAGGTTTAGTTTTCAACAAAGAGCCCAAAAGATATAAAGAAAATATATGAGAAGGAATATTAGGGCTAACTTTTAAAATAACATCAAATAATCAACCCAACTTTTATCAATACGTGTACCATTCTTCTTTTTCACTTTTTATATAACATAATAAGTTCAACCACCAAGAATCCTATTATAATACAAATGTTCACTCCTCCTTTTGACTTTGTCTAGAATAAATACTTATGAAAAATTCTAATAAATTCTAACAAACATTCCAAAGCCTAACAAACTTGATTTAAGTATTTATACTAGACTCCCTTAAATTAAGTTTTTTAATTGTTACCATCCCATCATTTTCTTCAACTTGTCAAAAGTATCTATTGATAATGGCTTTGTGAAAATATCATCTACTTGATCCCTGAAGTGACAAAACTTAAGCATGATCTCATCACCTTTTATAGGTTCATAGATTTAATGAAATTTGATGTCAATATGTTACCCATTCCATTAGAAACTGGGTTCTTCGTCAAAGTAATTGTTGACTTGCTGTCACACCTGATGTTTGTTGAAGCTTGTTGCTTTTGATTTAAATCACTTAGAATCCATCATAGCCATATTGCTTGAATATCACAATAAGGAGCTCCAATATACTCTAATTCAACTGTTGAAAGTACAACCAGCTGTTGATTGTTTGACGACCAAGAAAATAATCTTGAACCCAAATGAAATGTATAACCTAAAGTGCTCTTTATCTATTCGACGTATCTTGCACAATTTCCATTTGTATACCCAACAAGCTCAAACTTATCAGTAAAAGAATATAAATTACCATAATCTAGTGTACTTTTAATGGAATACTCAACAAGCTCAAACTTGCCTACCATTGTCATCTTTAATCAACTTTAAGTATTCTTGAACTAGTGTTCATATTGGTTTACATGATTCCATCGTGAATCAACTCAGCTATATCATTGACATACTTTTATTATGAGATAAATATACCACTATTTGGTTGGACCACCGCAATACCAAGAAAAGGACATAAGTTCTACATTTATCAACTCAAACTTGTCAATCGTGGCCTCCTTGAATTCTTTAATCACTTTTTGGTTATTATCAGTAAAAAGTAAAATTATCAACATATGAACATACAATAAGCTAATCACTATGCAAATAGGACTTAAGATATAAAGTGTGCTCATATGGACATTTATGAGATCCATATTCAATGAAGTATTCATTAATTTGTGAGTACCATGCTCTTAGTGCTTGTTACAATCCATATAAACCCTTTTTCACTCTATGGATTTTAATTTCATGCATTTTTCTCACATTACTTGTAGGTCGCTTATAATTCTTTTTCATGCACCCCATTCAAGAATGTAGATTTTACATCCATTTGAAATTTTTTTCCAATGATGTTGTTTAGTAAGTATAATAATTATACTAACAATATCAAGTCTAGCAATAGGTGAAAAAAACTTTAAAGGAATCAATATTTGTGTTTTTCTTACAACCTTTCACTACTAACATGGCTCTCACCAATAAATTTTTTACCATGTGGAATTGTAGTATGCTCTCATATATTATTATTTTTAATAGCACAAATTTCTTAATCCATAACATGAATTCACCTATAATCATGGATGGTTCTCTTAAATGTTACAAAATCATAATATGCAAATATACATAATTCACAATTTTTTTCATCAAGAACATTATCATCAGTTAGAACCATAGTCGTAGGGAAGATTGATACTAGGTGAGAAACTTGTTTTGGAAGCCAATTCAATTTCGCTTGCCCAAATTATAGGAAGCACACTTCCTTTATTTGGGAAGCACGGTAAAAGTGATTGGGAAAGTGAGTGGAAACATTTGGAGAAATAATTGGGAAGAGATTTAAGAAGAAAATTTGTATTTTATTTATTGTAAAGCTATGTTACTAGCGCTGAATTTATTTATTTTTAATGAGATGTAAAGAGGGGCATGGTAGCTTGTCATTTAATGGTAGGTATGGCCCTAAATAGAGCGGAATGGTGGAACAAGATTCATGTAGCCAACACCAAATAGTTGGGATAAGGCTGTTTGTTGTTGTATTTATTTTGTATGAGATTTATTATTGATTTTGTAGCAAAAAAATGATAGAGCATTGATTTATTTCAATTCAATAAAAAGGATTCAAATGCGATGGTTTTTATTCAAAATCTTCTATGGTCTGACTTTAAGATGCGTAGTTATTAACAAAAAATCTTATGTAAGGTAAAATATAAGCTATGGTTGGCCATTCTAATAATACAAGTGGTTTGCATGTATTTTATACATCATGAATACTTGTTATTACTTGTAGCATAATATCTAGGTTTGTCTATTCACTTTATTGTATTGTAGTTGTACTAATTGATTTCAACTTATTGTTATTTATATCCTATTTGTAATTAATTGTTGTAACTGTAATTATTGATTGTAAACCTTTTGTTTTTTACTTTTTGATGTGGGAGCACATTATGTTAAGAAGAATAAGTTGGAAGACCATGGCAGGCATTAGAATTTGAACTATAACAAGGCCAAAAGGCCTAGACATTTGGGTGTTTTAGTGAGGGTATATTTATTGTAATAAGGCCATTTTGGCCAAGAGTCTTTTTTGGGATTTTTTATTATAGATTAGAAGCTTTGTGTATAATAAGGAAAAATTTTCCATTAAATAAGGGGTTTTAGAAGGGCATGACAACTACAAAAATAGGCATTTTTTTGGACTGTTAAAGCCAACCAATGTGGCCCACTATGTGCTGGTCGTACAGCTCACTAATTGGATATTTTAGGAGTCTTTTTTGAAAGTTAAATTGGGGTCTATTAGACTTGGTTGACAGCCCCTAGAGTCCAAGAGTTTTAGGAGTTTAATTTTAAGAAGATTTTTATCTTCTAGCCTTATACAAAGAGTTATTCAATTTGTAGATAAATTTCTGGACAAAATAACTGATAAAAAACAATTATAACGATTTCTAGGATACCAATGAAAGATTACAATAGACTTTTGAAATAGAACTTATAGACTTTTAACAAAATTTAAAAATAAACTTTGTATGTTGATAACAGGATGCCAACGACAATGACTTTGATATCAAAATGGCAGGATCGTGTTAGTAGGAGGTTTGAAGTTTCAAGGGAGGGGTTTTGTGAAGGTATAAGGTGGTTCAAAGGGTCGTGTAGAGTGATGTTTTTAGAGTTAAGTGGTAGGTCGAAGGATATGGTGATGATGGTAGTGGTTGGTGGGTCGGAATGGATAGTTTGGTTAGAAAAATTAATGGAGATATTCTAGAAAAAATTGAACATGATTGATATGGACATGGTTAATCTCAAATGAGTTCCCAAGATGGCATATTAGGGCTTGTTGATTAGACTTCTTTCTCTTAGAATAGGTCTTCAAATTCTGTTTAGGACTCCCATCGAATATGAGCATGGCTTGTTTCTAGTTCCATATCAGTTTAATTGATTGGAGTTTCTTTAAAAATTTGAAGCCTTCTCACTTTCTCAGCTGTGGATCAAGCCACCAATTTGATATTTCAATTCTAAATGAATGATGAAACAGCCACATGTTTTCAAACTGAAATGGGGAAGTGCCTCTACAAAGTTCAATAGGGGACAATAGTATAGGAACAAGGTTAAATATGACTCTAGTAAGAGAAATTTAGGATAGGTAACAAAAAAAAAAAAACTCTTCCCAACCATTAGACATGAGGAACCTATCAAGTATACACCAAATGGGTACCACTTGCATGTTGGACCAAGAGAATCTAGCATTTGCTAATGGAAGGCTCCTAAGGCCACTTATGCAAACATTGAAGACCAAGTTGTATCCACACGTTGTTTGGTGGGGTCCTAATGTAGGATCCAAAGGGAAATGATTCCTACACTAATTAAATAAGAACAAAAACCAAAAGATTGAATCTTGGATTAATAAAATTTACTAAAATTTGAAAGAACTAATTCAAAAAACTAAATCTTTTAAAGAAATTAAGCAAGAATCAAAAAAACCAATTTAAGAATGATTGAATATGCATAGAGAAGTAAGTAATTAAAAAAATAAAGAGAAATTAAGCAAAGAAATAAGGAGAAAGAAGAGAGAAAAAGAGAGAGGAAGAAAGTATAATGCTCACCTCATGTGAGGGGTTGAGAGAGAAAATTTGGCATACCACACCCACTTCAACACACACGTGTCTTCTTTTCAATATTCATCTTCAACTGAGTTTCATTGATTTAATGTGACCCTTAAATAGGCATTACATGGAGAATAAAATAAAATAAAATCCTAGATTCTAGATCTTTTAACAAAATAAATAAATAATGAGACTTATTAAAACAATAAGATTCCTAAAGAGTGAAAAAAGGAATCTTGGTTACCACAATATTTGGCTTGTTGGCCAAGTTATTGGGCCCCACAAGATCTAAACAATCTTCCAAAATGTTATCCACAATCTTAGAGAAAATATCTCTAAATATTTTTCACAATCTTGAGGAATATTGGATTGTTGAATTAACATTATGGGTCCTCCAAATATCTCTCAAATATTTTCCAAAATCTTAGAGAATATTGGAGATATCTTGTAGCTTATATTGTGGGTCCCATGGATTGAGGTAGTAGCCCATAAAAACAGAAAAATACCCTTAAAAGTAATAACATATTCTACCCCTTGACAAACATGCCTTTTTACATTCAACTCCCTAAGACTAAAAATAATTGCAATAACTCCCTTAAAAACATAATATTCTTAAAATTATAAAATTAACTTTACACTACTGGACACTCCATGGAAAACTATTTATGGTCTTCCAACTTCTTCTTCTTGACATGGTATGCTCTTGCATCATACTGCCTGGGTTAAAAGAAGTTAGACCACAAACTTATTGTGGTGGAAGGCTCAAATTCAATGATGTATACTTTAAGTTAAGGATCTTCAATTTGTAGGGGAAACAACCTTGAATTCATCATAAAAGGAATGCAACATAGGTTCTTAAAGCAAGCTTGATCCCTTAGACTGCAACTTAATGTCTTCCATATGTTCATCCTTGTCCTCAACTTTATCTTCAATCTTGTCATCATTTGGTGGCTTATCTGGAGGAGCAAATTCTTTAGGACTTGATTGCTCGTTTAAAGAATCTTCCTTAGGTGGATCTTCTTCATGTTGAAATTGTTGTGATATTCTTGCACCTTGTACACTATAAGACTACTATAGAAGAGGAAGAACTGTCTGAGAATCTTTCCGATCCTAAAGAGATGGTTGATGGATTGTATCAAAAGATTTTAGTGGAGACGATCTGGTGGCAATCATATTGAGAGTCTTCCATCTGTGCTTGTAAACCCTTCACATCACTCTGAATGTTTTTCACAGTGTGATGAAGGCCTTAAATCTTGATGTGGATATTAGAGCAAGATGGGGCCCACACTTGGCCTTAGTGGGGTACACGCATGGAGTGATTTATTGAAGATGCAATGTTATGTGGTTTAGCATTGATCTTATAGGGGGGTAACATTTATTTTATGTGTCCATGTAATAGGGCTAATACTGCCAAGATTTTGGTTGTGTTTTTAGAGTAATCCCTTTTTTATGTTTATCCCACTTTTTTAGAGGGGAAAACATGTTTTTTTGCTTGATTTTGGTATTTTTAGATAGGTTATTCAATTTCCTTTCTAACAAGACCAAGATTGTGCAAATCTAATGTGATTTGGGAAAGTTGTAACCAAATTACTAATGGGGTGTTAATAAAAATGGGAATAGTGATTTTTTTCTTATAAAAGTTTTAAGTTTTAGTTGTTTTAATTTTAGGAAATTGAGTATTTTAGTTTTATGTTTTAGAAAACTTAGCTACCAAGTTTACGATTTTATGAAGTTTTCAATTTTAGCAAGTTTTAATTTAACATTGTAAGCTTATTTAAAGGCAACCCCTCCCCACAATTTTATAATGAATGAACGAATGAAATTGATGAATAAAAATTTGTCTTGATTTCTAGCTCTTGGCTAGTGTGTTCTTCCTTTGTGAAGCCTAAAACTAGGATTGGTTTTCCCCAAAGGTGGATTCCTTGGATTTATGTGAGTATGGTGGAGACCAAGATCCCCTGTTTTGGGTTTGGAAAAACTTCAAATTAGGTCTTTGTCTTTTCTTGTTTTCGTTAAATCACTTTGAATTTTATTGATATTCTTGGCTATCATTCTACATCATGTTTGGTATCATATCTATTGTCCTACATTAAATCTCCTTTGTATGCTCATCCACTTAGGTGGATAGTGTCATCACAATGTGGACCATGATTTTGGAGACCCCACAAAAGTTTAGGGTTGGTTAAAAAATTTCAGGGTTAGGGAAACCCTTTCGAGAACCCAAAAGAATATTTAGGGTAGCCCTAAAATTAATGAGAAAGGATTTTGTCGAAGTTCAACAATGTTAGGGTATATAACAACAACAACAATAACGAACAACCTTATCCCAACTATTTAGGGTCGGATACATGAATCCTATTCCGCCATTCTACTCTATTTAGGGTGGGCCATATCTATCATTAAATGACAAGTTGTCATGTCCCTCTTTATTACTTTAACCCAGATCAATTTTGGCCTTCCTCTAGTCCTTCTAGCATCTTCAACTTGCATTGTCTCACTCCTCCTCACTGGTGCAGTCATTGGTCTTTGTTGCACATGCCCAAACGTTAAGGTATGCTCTAAAATTATTTAGAAGCCTTGGACTATACCCTAAATTAATTTAGGAGTGTTTTGAAATAATCTCAAAACAAAAACATCAAATCACTATGAATTTTGGAATTGAAAGTTTAGGAACAAGGAAAAAATTAGGTTGTATTCAATAAAAGATCCCACCTAGAATATAATTAATTGGAAATCTAGCTCCGATACCAAATTTGATGTAGAATCCAAAGGAAATGATTCTTACACTAATTAAATAAGAACAAAAGCCAAAAGATTGAATCTTGGATAAATAAAGATTGCTAAAATGTTAAATAACTAATTCAAGAAACTAAATCTTTAAAAGAAATTAGACAAGAATTAAAAGAACCAATTCAATAATTGTTGAATATATAAAGAGAAGCAAGAAATAAAATAAAATAAAAGAGAAATTAAGCAAAAAAAGAATGAGAAAGAAAAGGGAAAAAGAGACAGAAATAATGTAGAATGCTCAAATCATGTAAGGAGTTGAAAGAGTAGGGATGCCACACCCACTTCAACACACATGTATTTTCTTTTCAAATATCCGACTTCAATTGATTTTCATTGATTTAATATGGCCCTTAGATATGCATTACACGGAGAATAAAATAAAATAAAATATTAAATTCTAGATCTTTTAATCAAATAAAATTGTCAAATTATAAAAGACTTCTTAAAATAATAAGATTCCTAAAGAGAAAAAAAAAAAGAGTCTTGGTTGCCACAATATTTGGCTTGTTGGCTAAGTTATTTGACTCCACAAGATCTTAAACAATCTCTCAAAATATTCTCCATAATCTTAGAGAAAATATCTTTAAATATTATTCACAATCTTGGAGAATATTGGACTGTTGAATTAGCATTATGAGTCCCCCAAATATCTCTAAAATCTTAGAGAAAACTGGATATATCTTGCAACTCATATTGTAGGTTCCATGGACTGAAATGGTAGCTCATAAAAAAACAAAAATACCCTTGAAAGTAAAATCATATTCTATCTCTTGACAAACATGTCTTATTACATTCAACCTCCTAAGACTTAAAATAATTGCAAAAAAAAAATCCTCTAAAAATATAAAATTCTTAAAATTATAAAATTAACTCTATACTACTAGGCTAGCAAGTGTTGTTGCTGCTTTTAAGTAGCACGACCAAAAGAACACAAAAAGACAAAAACCCCATGTTAAAAGACAAAACAACCCATGTTAAAAGATAAAATATCCAGGCTTTTTTGCGGTGCTACTTAAAAGCTATATCAAATTTACTACAGCTGATCACACCTCTACTACTAGACACATCATGGAAAACTATCCATGATATTCTAACTTCTATTTTTTTTTTTTACATAGTATACTCTATACCAGTCCACATGTGAACAACATGAGGAGTTCCTTATTCTTATATCACATGGGGATTATGTTGCTGATAGGACTCTTTAGGAGTTAATTTTATATCTTTTATTTAGTGATTTTATGTTTTATTAGAGTTTAGAATGTTTAGGAGTTAATTTTATATTTTTTATTTAGTGATTTTATGTTTTATTAGAGTTTAGAACGTAGAGGTCATTTAGATTTTGGGTACTACTATTTACACCACATAAATTTATGAACTTATCTCACTTAAAATTTATTTTTTTTGTTTTTCTTTTTATACCCCTTTCCCAATTCTTTCCCTTACCTAAAATACCCCTCCCCTTCTCTCAAACCTCACCTCTTTTTAACGCCAGCGACGTTGGTCCCTCCATAGTAATCCGGAGTCCGATAACGATTTTTTTTTTTTTTTTTTACGTGTTCGGCTATTGTTACCGAACAAGGCAACCCATGCTTAGCCAGCCTAGCCGAGTAGGGCCTACCCCACTTGGCCAGCCCAACCGAACAGACTGGTGCTCCACCTTGTTTGGTTGGGTTGATTGAGCGGGGTAGGCCCTACTCGGCTGGGCTGGCCGACTGGGGGTTACGTTGCTCGGTAATAATAGTCAGAACAAACAAAAAAAAAAGAAAGAAAAGAAATGGAGAGGGAGGGAGAGGAGAGAGGAGGAGGGGAGAGAGAGAGAGGAGGGAGGGGGTGCGGGAGAGAGGGGTGAGTGCGGGAGAGGGAGAGAGAGAGGTGGAGGGGCGCTAGAGGGGGAGTGTGGGAGAGGGGGAGAGAGAGAGGAGGAGGGGTGCCCCAGGGGAGACGGAGAGAGAAAGAGGAAGAGGGAGAAAGAGAGAGAGGGGGAGTACGGGAGAGGGAGAGGGAAAGAGGAAGAGGGAGAAAGAGAGGGGAGTGAGAGATAGAAGGGGGTGCCGGAGGGGTTGCTACAACTGTTGGAGAGACGTTACAGTTGTCGGAGTGGTTGCTGAAAGAGTTAGAGGGATGGGTGTTTTGGGTAGGAGAGGTATGATGGGAAGGGTATAAATGAAAAAAAAAATTAGTAAGTTCAGCAAATTTGAAGACTAGGAATACCCTACGGAAATCTTATCCCAGAAACCTAAAGGGTACGAGATTTTATCATCTCTCTCATGGCGTCTCTCACTGTTAGTCTCTCGTCCCCCCCGCTGGTCCAAAACCGCTCGAAAACCCGCAGCACAACCTCCAAAAGCACTTATGTTCATCGAAATCCCCACCAAATTAAAACCCGCATTTTCAAAAGTGGCGCTCTAGCCTCTAACTCCCCTCGAAACCACCGTCTCCCCATTGAAACCGCCCATCCGTGCAGAAATTTATTCAATTACCATAAAACCACTCTGTGCGGTACTCATTCTCAAAACCAGATTTCAAACCTGCAAACTCTTCCAAATTCCCTTCGAAGTCACCTATTAATCCAGAAAACGGCTTCTATTTTGAATATCACGGCCACCTATCTCCACTCAATCTATGAAACAGATTCTTTTCTGCGAAATTCTCTAAAACTTCAACTGTCTCTTGCGCTCATGGCGATCACTGCTCCATTTCCCTGCTTTGCCAGTGAATCGACTGTTCCAATTGAGCAACTCCCAAATAAAATCAACCTCGAATCGATTATAGTTTCAATTGATGATTTCTTCAACCGAAACCCATTTTTTGTCGCCGGGGTTACTTTCATTTGGCTCGTTGTGATCCCTCTAACCCAAGAATATCTGAAGAAATACAAGTTTATTTATGCCGTTGATGCCTTCCGAAAGCTTCGGGACGACCCAAATTCACAGCTTTTGGATATTAGGGACAATCAGAGTTTACTATATGTGGATTCTCCCGATTTGAAGATTTTGAATAAGAAGACAGTCCAGGTTCAGTTCTCCGAAGGAGCAGAAGAGAGTTTTGTGAAGAAGGTGTTGGATAACTTCAAGGACCTGGAAAATACCACTCTTTGTGTTCTCGATAAGTAAGTATGGCAGTTTTTGAATAGTCTTTATTATTTAAATATACAAATTCAGTTTTTATATGCTGAGAATGCCGTTCATGGTATTCATTAATTTTTAATTTAAAAAGAGAAGGAAGGATTTACGTAGAATAAGCCATTGACTAGTGAAAGTTTGCATTTTGGATGTGCTGAAATTCACAACTAATATGGAGGACCAGTAGAAATGAGAATGTTAGTGTTGGTTGTCAACAAAAATTCTTTTGTCATTGGATTGATTGACACATGGATGGGTTTTTCTAATTTGGATTATCAAAAGGGTTTGGGTTCGGTAATGCCTTTAGACTAAGGACTTTTACAATAAGCAATGTCACCCAAATTAACAACAGAAAGAAAATTGTACTAAATTAAAAATAAAGAGTACAATGCCACTTATAGAGATACTTTCGAACAACAGATTATATGCATTCTCTCCTCTAAAATTGAGGGAAGACTTTGTTGAATCCGATTCTTCGAAAAAAATAGATTAGTCGATACTCTTTTCTTGGAAGGACTTCGATGAATTTGGTTCCACGAACAAGACAAATTAGCCGATGCCTTCATCTTTGGAAGAAGTTTGTTGAATCTGGTTCTGTAAACCAAATAGATTAGCCGATGCCCTTATCTCCAAAGAATTTCGTTGAATCTGGTTTTACAGTGCGGTAGAATTGCCTGAGACTGGGGTTTGAATCATTACAAGATTGAGCTACTACTATGCCTAATCTAATGCTACTGCTACAGATAAGATATATTGTTGATGTTGATTGATTATGTGTTTTTGTCGTTGTTTCCTTCTTCATTTATAGGAGTCTGTCCACGACACCATAGTTTCTTCCTCACGTTCGTTGTCTAACCGTTTTTCAATCTGAATCATAGGCCATCTTGCTTGCTGATTGGGTCGTGCGTTACTTAGTGTGATGACGGTGGAGCGCCTTGCCTACTTCATCTTCTGTCCAACATAACTCGTTCTGTAACCGCTTACTGTATTGCCACTTAGCTCCACTTGTCTTTTATTGATTGACGGATTTCTAAATATATGCTAACAAATACCCCCTGAACGTGTCTGGTTTAAATCCTAGTTAGACACGTGTTGATTTCCCGCCGTCTTACGGGACTGATGCCATCATGTTAGCTGTTTTCTATAAATGTCACTTTCGTTTCAATGAAATCATTTATGTTCTCAATCGATGCCTTCTTTGCTCTCAACTCCTTCATCTTCTTTTTGTTTTGTTAAATCTTTCTCCTTCATCGTCGTTTTATGGTTCGAGTGAAGAAAATCGTACCTATTGATGTTGAATCTGCTGAACCTTCCTCTCCTACTGAGCAAAGGGAAGGTGAAATTCTTACCATTGAAAAACTGTTACCGCATTGCTTGCAATTAAAAAACTGTGCATCTTAAGTGTAGTTGATAGTGCCATGTCTATGGCTGTCCTTATCGAGCTACCTTCTGAGGTTGCTTCTTCAAGCTTCGAGATCCCTTGTTATGGCTTGGGTCTCACCTTTCTAAAGGAAACCCCTCCTTGGATGCCTCACTGCTTCTCGGTCGATCTTCATGGAGCTCCATTGTTGTACGCTGAGAGCATCAATTGGCGTGAATGGGAAGAGAAGCTCGAGCCCAGCTCCTGGTACAAATCTAACCGTTCTTAGGCTGACTGGGTGGATCGCATGTCCCCCCAAAAGCAAAAGAAATGGGAGAAATTTGGTCTTACCGGAGTCATTCGTTCTTCTAAATCAGATATGCTTTTCAATCAATTCCTTATCTCTGCTTTTTTGGTTTTCTGGTCACCTACCTTGAACTGTTTCTTGCTCCTAGAGGGTCCTATGTTAGTTACCTTAGCTGACATTTATCACTTCCTCAACATTTCTATTGATGGTGATATCATTCTCCCCAACTTCAGTGACCCTTTTTGATCTTCTTTTAACTGTTTCTTAGAGTCCTCCCGTCTTTTGTACACTTCCTTTCTTGCTCGAGAGATGGGCAAACCTGAGAGTGAGGTAACATTCTAGGAGGAATGTTCCTTCTACCTCTACTGACTATATAAATTTGTAGTTTAGTCGTCCTCGAAGAGAATCACTTTAGGGTTTGTCCCCATTGCTACAGCCTTGGCCTCGAACCGTCGATTGGCTCTTGGCCTCTTTATGCTTGCTCTCCTCTATAGATCACGCTGGTCTCTGACTTGAGAGAGGTTTTCTCGGTCAGTTAATGGACCATTATGACTACTTTAGTTGTGGGTTTATGCCTACTTTTCACGTTTTCCCTTGTTCCTGTAAATTACCAGACTCAGGTCCCATTCTACTATGCACAGTACTTGCTCAAGGTCAGAAATCCTGAGTCATCTTCTCCTTTTTATGCCCGGTGTATCAATGTCATTCTTGATATGCAACGGGTATGTTCTGACATTCATTTTCTCCCATTCCGAGACCTATAGTTTGGCTCTGCCGAATATCTTGCTTGGCAACCAAACCCTACCCAGTCTAAGCTTAGGGACTTAACGACTTGGGCATCTTGTATTTATTCTCGAGACCTGCCTGTAGGGGTGTCAACGAGCCTAGCTGAGCCAAGCTTTGCCCAACTCAGCTCAGGCTCGTCACACAAGGGTTAGGCTCAGGCTCAGGCTCAGGCTCATGACGAGCCTGAGGTACTAAGCTCAGGCTCGGCTCAGGCTCGACTCGTTAAGGATAAAATGAGCTCGGCTCAACTCGCCATGGTCTGCCTCTTATTAGTGGAAACTTTTTCCTCGTTAAAAACATCATGTATTTAAAACAAAATTTTAAACCAAAAAAAAAAAAAAAAAAAACTAAATCACCCTTCTTCTATCGTCTCCTTCTCCCTCTTTTTCTATCATTATCTCTCATCAATCATCATGCCTCTGTTTCTACTTCAAGATGACCTTGAAGACGAAGCAAAAATAGAAGATGTACAACCCTCCTTGTCCCGTCTTTTAGCAATACATGGATGATCTTTGGCTTTGATTTAAGAACTTGATACCCCCTACTCCATCTCAAACTCATCGACAACTGATGAAACAATCCAGCAAGGTTTGCCATGGTTGCGTCGTGCTGAATAAACTCAGCAATCAGGTGCCTTTTAATGCTCGCTGTCGTGCATTCAACGGAGATATGTTCATTATGGTTGTATTGGGGCTCACTAATCAATATTTGGTTTTTAGGATCAGAGATGAAGAGCTGGTTGCTGTGGAGATTTCATACCATGCGCTTATGCTGGAGATCTTAGATATTTATTTTGTTTAACAAGGCCCCTGGATTTCGAGGTAGAGAAAAAAAGCATTGGATGATAGATCAACAAATGCCCCTTTTCACTCTAAGCAAACCCTCCAATAAACTCTCCAAAGGTTGACAACGACTCATTTGAAGCCTTCCTAGTTAAAGACATTGAGAGTTTAGGACGAAAACAATAAACCCCCAAAATGGAGACATTTTAGAAATTTAAGATCATTGTAACACTGTACGCCATGGCCGAGACAGTGGTTTGAAAGATAAGGAATGAATATTTCTTTGACATGCCATACCTTGTTCTTCAAACCCTGGATGTAAGTACGATTTTCTTGCCTAATCACCTCAACCCTCTCATAAGATCTCTGGTCAGTTGCTCTGTAACAATGGCTGCCTTTAACAATGTTATTTGACCTACCTAAAAAGGCTAAAACAACCCACTAGGCCATTACAACTCATCATAAAAAATAAAAAGAAAAACATTACAACTCAAGAATGTACAATTGCGCAGGCTGACACAATCCCATCCCTTCTTTTCTTTGATACAGGTGTCAAAGATATTATATTATATTATGCATTGATAAACTTGAACGAGCCGAGCTTGGCATAACTCGGCTCAGGCTCGCTTAGCTAAACAAGCTCATTTAGAGGCTCGGGCTCAGCTTTGTGAGCTTAAAACAAGGCTTAGGCTTGGGTCATAACGAGTCGAGCTCCGAGCTGAGCCGAGTTAGTTCGGCTCATTGACAGCCCTACCTGCCTGTCTTCCACAAATTTGAACATGTCGAAGCTTACTATCCTAACATGTGTGCTCGACAGTTCGGACTTGTTCAATGTATCCCTAATCCTCCTATTTTCACTTTAAACTCGCCATGGGAAGCTCGACCCCCTGGCTTGAAGGAATTATTCCTCGAGAAGATGGGGGAAAACAGTTCAACGGTGGCATCGCTTTATGTCCCACCCTTCAACGGAGTTCCAGGGTCGACGCCTTCCTTTGATACTTGGTGGTTGAGCTTCCTGGAAAGCGTTTGAGAACTGATGGATCAGATCATAGGTCGACTGTGCCCTCCATATGAGACTTCTCCACGAGCAGGTATACTCTTTTTACTTTATGCCTGTCTTTTCTTTTCCTTTTGTTAATTCTTAGATTTGAATGGAATAAAACTTTCCAGTGGCCCCTCTCTGTGCTGTATCTGTTCTTCCAGGTTCATCTCGCCTAGACAAGCAACCCGATGGTGGTCTGAGGAAATCGAGACGCCAAGAGGACATTAAAAGTTTGTCCATGAAAGATATGGTCGAGCATCAAAGGGTAGTTGTTCGAGTCATTAAGGCTGGGCCTCACGTTGAAGGAGAGGTTGACCTGACGAGGAGGAAAATGAAAACAGTTGTCCTTTCTACTAAGGACAGGATACACCAGGAGCTCAAGGAGAAAGAAGAGCTTTTGAAGAAAACCAAACTTGAGCTTGAGGCTTTGAATCGAAAGAAAGTGGAGGAGGAAAAAGAACACGAGAGGTTCGAATTGGAGAAACGAATCAAAACATTAAATGATAAATTTGCTCGCTCATGGGAAGAGGAGTAGAAAGTTGCTGAGGAGAAGAAAATGAAGGAAAAAAGAATAAAAGAGGAGGAAAAGGAGAGGAGAAAGCAAGAAGAGAAGGACCAAAGAAAGGAAGAGAGGAGAAAGAGAAAACAAGAAATTGAGGAAGTCGAGAGGAAAGAAGAGGAAGAGAGAAAGGCAAAAAAGGAAAAGCAGAAGGAGGAAGAGGAAAAGAAGAAAGAGGAAGATAAGAAAAAGAAAGAAGAAGAGATGAAGAAGAAAAAAGAGGAGGAAATGAAGAAAGAGGATAGAAAGAAGAAAGAAGAAGAGAAGAAGAAATGTGAAGAAAGGAAGAAGGAAGATGAGGAAAAAAGGCTTGCAAAGGAGGCCGAGAGAAAAAAATAAGAAGAAAGAAGATGCAGGCTTGAAGAGGCCAAAAGAAGGGATGAACAGAGAGAGAGAAAGGCGAATGAGGAGAAAAAGAGACTCGAAGAAGAAAAAAGAAGAAAGGAAAAAGACAATAAACAAAAACAGGAAGAAGCTGAGGTTGAGAGGCAGAAAACTAAAGCTTCGAGAAAGGCTGCAAAGGAGGAAGAAGCAACCAAAGGTCATGATAGAGAACATTCCCTAGAAAAGGGGAATTCGAGGGTTTCTCTCGAGACCACAATACCTTTCCAGGTGAGGAGTCATCAACTGGGGCGATGGGCCTAAACTTGCCATCTGCTAAGGTTGCCTTCCAAGCTCCCGATGCTCCTAAAGTTGTCTCAGCAAAGGTTCTCGAAGACACTTTGCTTGACACACCTGTGATTGGGGCCTTGAAGCTTCCTGTCGAGCTTTCTTTTTCTGAATCGTTGCTGGTGACTGCTCCAGTTCAACCTTCATTGGAGGTTTCTGGACACTTGGCTCAACTACTTTCTCGAGCCAAGTTTTTTACCTTGGGGGCCATAGGGAGTACGTGGCCTTCTCCTTCAACATCACCTTTGCCTTTGCCCTCGGAGCAGCTACATCATGCTTTAGCAACGATTCGATTTTACTTTGCTACTAGGCCATTTGCTGTATTGTTGGATTCATCAGTTAATGCTGCGTTTATCAACTCCAGCAACTTATTGCTTCGTCACCCTGGCTATTTGTCTGTGGACCAACGAGCAAGTCTTCGCTTGGCTCTTTCTTCCCAATGTGAGACCTATGAACAACTTTAGTAGAGACGCGTCAAAGAAGTCCAAGGCCAGGAATTGAAGGCTCGAATCAATGCTCTAATGTCTCAGCAATCTTCAACTGTTGAACATGTGACCTCTTTGGTGGACAACATCAACGCCTAGGTTGTTGAAATCGAGAGGGTCGAGGTTCATCTGAGGAGACTGAAGGAGAATTTACAAGCTTTTAGTGTGGAACTCGAGGAAGCAAGGGAACGAGATTCCTCTAAATCTAGAGAGATACCACACTTAGAAGTAGAATTGTCGATTTGTGAATTTGAGCTTGAGGATAGTGACCAACTCATTGATACATGGTGCATAAGGCGTGGTTCTAGTATTTGATCTTTTTGATGTTCGATATGCCCAAACTGTATCAGATAGCAATTCATCCCAATTTGAAGCATTATTGTCTACCATCTTTCGTAAATTGTGTTTGATAATTTTGTTGGTCGCCTCAACTTGTCCATTTGCTTGGGCGTAATAGGGAGTTGAGTTTAGGATTTTGAACCCATAATCTTGAGCAAACTCTCGCACTCGAGCTCCATTGAATATTAGCCCTTGGTCGACCGTGGTAGATTGAGAAAATCGATGTATTATCATTTCTTTTATAAAATGTATTGCATCTCTTTCATTAACATCTCGATATGACTTGTATTCCACCCACTTTGTAAAATAATCTGTGACAACCAAAATGAAACAATTATTCTTTATCGATTTTAGCTTGACTTTGCCTATCATGTCGATGATCCATCCTCTAAATGATCATGACTTTACAATAGAATGTAGGTTGGCAGCAGACACCTTGGGTACTAACCCATGTCGCTGACAGGCTTCACAACCCTAGGCATAGCTCAGTCTTGTAAGATGGTTGGCCAAAAATAGCTATATCGACGGATTAACCACCTCATTTTTATGCCCGATTGGTGTGCACCACAAATTCCTTTATGGACTTCTGCCATTGTGAGCTTAGCCTCGTCAGTCCCCAGACATTTGAGTAATAGGCCATCAACCCCTCGCTTGAAAAGCTCCGAGGATTCATCCCATAATATGTCTTCTGGCTTTGAGCTTCAACGAATTATTTCTCCCTCCGTTGGGGTTCTGTAGGTACTGAATAATTAGCTCCTTCCAATCATCTTGTTTTTCTTTCCCATTGTTGGGAGTGATAATGTCGATATTAAGGATCTCTTTTAAGATTGAGTTCTCACATTCGAATTGTAGACATTTGATGTCATCCTTGCTTTCAGGGGAGGTAGGATTTATTTTGTATCCTGAGATAACTTGTGCCATTGAGTTGGCCTTATAATCGAGGTTTCGAGATATGCATTTTACTGTGACATCATCGAATGTCTTCAATAATTGTTCAACTCTGTCTTTGTAAGGTATCAAAGTTGAACTAATGCACTTATAGTCTCCTGAAGCTTGATTTATCACTAATTGTGAATCCCTGAGGACTTCGAGGAACTTCACTCCTAAATTCTTTAGGATCATCAGCCCCCGAACGAGGGCTTTATATTCGGCCTGGTTGTTGGTGAATTCTCCATCGAGCCTAATACTCATATTTGCGATTGTTCCTCTTGGTGAATAGATCATTATTCCTACTCCAGATCCCTTTTTAGTCTTAGACCCATCAAAATACAGTTGCTAGGGAGTGAGAGTGATGCGATCATCCTCTTTGTCCGTTTGAACGGGATGGCAAGGGTGATCAACTAGAAAATCCGCTAAAGCCTGACTTTTTACTGCTCTTTGTGGGACATACACAAGATCGAACTCAAGGAGGGTTAGACTCCATTTCCCGATTCTACCCTTTACCATAGGTCGTGACAACATGTATTTTACCACATCAGTTTGAACCACAATATACATAACAAGTGATAGAAGATAATGTTTTAATTTCATTGAAGTAAAGTACAATGCTAGACATAGTTTCTCTATCATTGGATAATTACATTCTGCTTTCTGTAAGACTCAACTCAGGTAGAACACTGACTGTTCATGCTCCTCTTTGTTGTCTTGAGCTAGCAAGCTTGCAATTGAATCCTCTGTGGCTTAAATGTATAACTTTAAAGGCTTGTCTTTTCTTGGTGGCATTAGTACTGGTGGATTTGGCAAGTATTCTTTGATTCTCTCAAAGGCTCGTTGATGCTCTTCCTTCCACTGAAACTCTTCGTTCCTCCTCATTCGAAGTATAGGCAGGAACACTTTTGTCTTCCCTGCCACATTAGAAATAAAGTGTCTAAGGAAATTAATTTGTCCGAGGGATCTTTGTAATTCCTTCTTTGTAGAAGGTGGCTGGGTCTAAATAATTGCCTTAGGTTGGTTTTTGTCTATCTTGATTCCTCGATGATGTATCAGGAAACCTACAAAATTTCCAGCACTTACTCCAAATGCACATTTCACTGGGCTCACTTTTAGTTGATGTTTCCTCATCCTGAGAAACCCTTTTTTTAGATCGAGCAAGTGGTTATCGAAATCTTGAGATTTCACCGCTATGTCATCGATATAAACTTTCATGAATTTTCCAATCATGTCGTGGAAAGTATAATTCATGGCTTGCATGTATGTTGTTCCAACGTTTTTCAAGTCAAAGGGCATAACCACCCATTTGAACATACCTATCGAACCTGGAAATTGAAAGGCAGTTTTATGTGTCTTTTTCAGCAATAAATATTTGGTTTTACTCGGAATGTCCATCCATAAAGGATAATATCCGATGTTTTACTGCCCCATCGACTAACAAATCAACCACATGCATAGGATATTCATCTTTTAGAGTGACATTATTGAGATTCCGGAAGTCAATACAAATTCTCAATTTGCCATTCTTCTTAACAACTGATACTATATTTAAGAGCCATTGAACATACCTGGTAAGGCGGATAAACCCTGCCTTCAACAGCCTTTCAATTTCCTCATTGACCTTCAAGATTATCTCATTGGTCATTTGTCGAGGTGGTTGCTGAAAAGGAATGTAGCCATCTTTTGTCGGTAGTTGGTGCTCGACAAGCTTTCTATCTAGTACAGGCATCTCTAAATAGTCCCAAGCCAAACAATCTCTGTATTGCATTAATACTGTTGTAATCTTTTCGAATTCTGTTGCCTCGAGCTTGGCACTAACATATGCTATACGTGGGTTCTTTGTTGTACCTAGATTTACTTCTTTTAAATTATCTTGGACTTTAGCCTTTAAGTCGTCCAACTTGGTAGGGGCTGTTCTTAGTTCTTCTACTCCTATGGCTCCATGCTCATAGGGCTACTTATATATGGTACACTCAACAAGATATATCTAAATTCTTCTCTCGGTCAGGTATCTTGACAGTCTTTTCATGACCATTTGTATGACCTCTTCTCTTTCTTTGTTTAGGTCAGTCATCTGACTCTTTATTTTTTGGGTCTGATTTCTCTGGCCCTATCGATGCATCAGGGTTGGCTAATTCCCCGCACAATTCTTCAAATTCCTTAGTTATCGAGGTCTCATCCTCTCAAATTTTCTAGATAGTAACCTTAGTTGGTTTTCCTTCGCTATCTTGTCCCATCAACTTGATAGTTCCGACATTGTTGTCATAAAGGTAGGCCTTGACATTATTTGCTGATGCTAGGAAGGGTTTCTGATTTGCATGTACCACTTCCATAGAGTTATTGTCATTCTAGAATAATAATAATTGATGCAAAGATGAAGGGACACACCAATTTGAGTGTATCCAGTCTCTACCTTGTAATGCATTGTAATTGGAAGAGGTATCGACTACAAAGAACGCTGTTATCTGAGTTCAACTCCCTACTCTTAGCTTGAGTGGGAGGACTCCCTTGGTTTGGGTGGCATTCCTTGAGAAACCACAGACAGATACATCTATTGGTACTAGGTCACTATCAACCTTTGATAGCTTTCTCATAATGGGAAGGGGAAGTATATTTACAGCTGTCCTGTTGTTGATTAACACTCTATTCACTAGTCGAACCTCCATATGTACCTTTATATATAAAGGTTTTAAATGTTGAGTCATGTTCTTAGAAGGCTTGTCAAAGATGAGCTTATCTTTAACCTCCTCTGTGTTTGCCTTTGGTTCGTCTTCCTTTATTGCATCATCCTCGAGCTCCATAGCCGCCAGTTTCTCAGAGATAATGTCCCAAAGTTCTTTTGCTACCTTAGAAACCTAGTCTTGCTGGGCTTTGAACTTGACGGGCAGTGTGATTATCATGTTGCAGTTGATTGTCTCATTGGGATGATTACCAAAGCGAATACTAGCCATATGGTCTTTGTCATTAAGGAGGTCGTCTGTAATCGATTCTGAAGGTGTGAGGGACTCTGCAAACAACCCCTTGTTTCCAAAATCACCGAAATCATCCTCATCTGATGGACGTTCCCCCATACTGCCCAGGTCATACGTAGCTACTACTAGTTCTTTCCTCCCTTAATCTGGATGACTGGTGAGGTATCCTGCAACCTATCTTGGTGGGATTTCTTAGCTTTTCTTGGCTTTCGACCAATAAACACACGTATGGTTTTGGGTTCTTGGTTGTCGTTGATGTTTAGTATAGGATAACATTCCCTTTCTAATTTCTTATGTTCCCTTCTGCTCGATTCGCCTTCGGATGACGTGTCGACTTAGCAGTCAGGTTGGGGATGAACGACCACTCAGTGTTGGCCGGTTCCTTCCTGTGCTACTTGTTGCACTCTTAGCTCTTGGCTTATATAGGTTCCCATGCCGAACCATGGCTTGTTGCCTCAACCATCTTCTTTTATGAGTTCTTGTCATTGAAGGGAACTCACGGTTATACCCATACTTGTACACTGGAATGCCTTTTGCATGTTGTCTGCTGTTAGGCGAAATCACTTTTACTCATTTATCGATCTCTCTTGGAAGCGATTTAAGTATTTCGTGGACTAGGATGCTTCTCGAGGTGGTTTTTTTCCCAACCAAGGCTTGTTGACATACTGGCCCCTTTCTTTTACGCATTTGTTGGGCTGCCAGTCCCTGGCACGAAGAGCTTGAGAGACACTTCTTGGTTGTGAGTGTTCCTCGTTGGAGTAGGTTCTGCTGGCATGGGGATCTCTGATTCTTTTTTATAGTCATAGCCATAAGATTGACCATTATTTTGCCACATATATCATAGAGGCAGAAGTCGTCTTCCTCAATTAGAATCTTCCTATCATTGTTGTTGAACTGTGGCTCCCATGCCATTGCATCAGAGTATTCGAGTGGTGTCTTTCCGTGATCAGCTATGTCTGAAGCCTTTTTCACAATTGGAGACCTTGATTGTAGCCCTGCAAAAGGTGTAATATTATAACTTTGTATTGACTTTTGGATATGTTAGTATTCAAATGTGTGATTTACTTTAGATTATTTATAGTCTGCTAAATTTTTTACAGGTTGGGACTAACCTAGCCGTTTATTTGTTAGGCTGATTATTGTTGTAGCTCCTTTATTCGAGGGACTTGCTATGACATCTATAGCTTTCGTTTTGTCTTTCTTATCCTTATTTTTATATATTTTGGGACTCCCTTTTGTGTTGAGATCATATTTCAGACTAGTATATGTTTTCCTTTGTATATTTGGGTGAGAGGGCACCCTAGTGATATCTCTCTGTGATACTATTGGACTACTATGATTTTTGTGGATTTTAGATTACGCTTTCACATTTTGATCTGAATATATGTGATTAGTGAATATTGAATATGTTTCCGGAAACTATTGAAATATGATTATTGAATTAATTGGACTTAAAAAAAATTCAAATGAGAACATGTGGACTATATTGGATATTACTTGTGGGCCCAGGATTTGGGCAAATTTCTATGTGGATTATTGGATTTATGAACAGTAACGAATCTGAATCCGAAGCGATACAGATCCATATCCGAGTCTGGGTTTGGGGGCATTACAAAAAGTGAGTTGTTTCAAGTGATGGAGGTTAGTAATATTGAGAGGTTGACTTTGATTCTGGGTTGTAAAATTGGTACGTTGCTTCCCGTATCTTGGTTTACCTTTAGGGACTCCTTACAAGTCCAAATCTGTGTGAGACTCGGTGGTGGAAAGGATTTCCAAACGTTTAGATTCTTGGAAAGGAGCTTTGCTGTCAAAAGGAGGGAGGTTGACTTTATTAAAGGCAATTTTGGCCTTTATTCCTAATTACTACTTTTCTCTTTTTACCATCTTGGCGTTCGTGGCTGGTATAATTGAATCATCTTTTTGTAAATTTCTTTAGAATGACGTGGAAGATCTCCATAGGTTCCATCTTGTTGATTGGAAGTCTGTCTACCTTCTAATGGACTGTGGTGGTTTTGGGGTGAGGTCTATTAAGAGCCATAATAACGTGTTTCTGGTTAAATGTCTTTGGAGTTTTGGTTCTGAGAGAGAGAGTTTGTGGCGTAAGGTGGTGGTGGTTAGATTTGGTGAAAAATCCACTTGTGAGTCTAATGAGGTTCGGTTGAAGCATGGTTATAAGTTATGGAAATCAATTAGTGGTTTGAGAGATTTTGTTTGAAAGCACATCTGCTTTAAAGTGAGGTATGGGAGAGAGATCAAATTCTGGGAGGATAGATGGGTGGGGGAGGTCCCCTTGAAGGTGGCCTTCAGGTCCTTGTTTGGTTTGACTGTAGACCCTGACGGTTTGGTAGTGGATTCGTTTGATTTTGAAGGGAATATTTGGATTCTCGGCTTCGTAGAAACTTGAATGATTGGGAGGGGGATGAAATGGGTAGGTTGTTAAGTTTTGTTGATAAGATTAGGCCGAATTCTTCGATGTTGGATGATTGGGATTGAGTTTTAAATTAGAAAGACAAAATTTCTTCTAAATCCTTTTTGCTGGTGATGGTTAGTGATAGGCCCTTGGTGTTCCCCCACAAGAGAATTTGGATTCAAATTATTTCTTCTAAAGTTTCATTTTTCTTATTGACTGCTTTCCTGGATAAAATTCTCACTTTGGATCACTTGCAAAGTAGATGATGAAATTTGGCGAATAGGTGTTGTTTTTGCTTGAGAGAGGATGAACCGGTGGATCACCTGTTTGTTTATTGTGCCATGACGAATGTGATTTAGGGTTTCTTTCTCTCTCATCTTCGGGTTTCCTGGTCTTTTCCTAACCTTTTTCGTGAGCTAATTTCAGGGTTATGGATAAAAAATTTGGAGGGTTTTCCCTTGGTCATTTGGTCTGCTCTTCCGGGGGGCGATCTGTGGGGGTTTTGTGAAAGGAAAAAAACTCTAGGATCTTTGAGGGCAAAGAAAAGAATCGGGTGAAATTATCCCTTTCTATCTATAGGTCTTTATTTGATTGGCTTTCTATTAAGGCGGATTTTGAGGAAATGGATGGGGATTCTATTTAGTGTGAGGATCTCTAATGTTTTTCTGTTGGTTGGTTTGTCATTGTTTCTTATTTTTTCTTTTTGCCTATTATTTTCACCGACTTGGTGATGCGTTTTTCTTTTTTTGTCTTTTTTTCAACAAAATTCGCCTTTTACCTCTCTCTCTCTC